>JAUELK010197489.1:0-10727 GCA_031471215.1 Gastropteron pacificum | reverse complement strand
CTGTCACTGGCCGGTTTGTACTTCCTTAACTTCAGTTGTAGGACTGCAAGGACAAGGTGGTGGTCCGATGCCACGTCTGCTCCTCTCATCACTCGGACATCCCTGAGCGAGCGTCAAAACTTGCATGAGACACAAACATGGTCTATTTGGTTTTTTGTTCTCCCATTTGGTGAAACCCTTGTTGCCTTGTGGATTCGCTGGTGTGGGAATACTGTTGTGGTCCTCCACTTCCCGGGTACGGTCAGCTTTATTATGGAGACGATCTACTTCACTGACTGTAGAGTCTGCAGTGCTCAGAAGATGCTGGGCTTTAGAGTAGAGATGATCTTCACACTTGACATGTTCAGACACCAAGAAGCCTTTCTCTTCACGGTCCTGTTGAGTCACCTTCAGCTCATCTTTGTTATTTGCCAGAGTCTCCTTGGTTTGGTGCAGAGTTTCTGCTAGTTTTTCCTTTGTTAGTGTGAACAACTCTGATGTTTTCGTCAGCTCCTCTGTGATCTGTGTAATCTTGTCCTCCATCTCCTGGATACTTTCTTCCTGCAGAAGGATCTTGTTCTGCATGGACACATAGTTTTCTTCATCTTCATCTTTGTTTCCGAGAGCCCTTTTAGCAACTCATGAAAACCTTTGTCAAAACTTTAAGTACGTAAAAACTGTTGTTCTATTTGCAGTCACTCCGTCAAATCCACCAACACGTATGGGTCTGCTTCATCTAACACACTTGAACTCAATCATACTTGTGGTGTTCGATACCGCGATTATAATTCCCCGTTCGATACCTTAGTAGTCGCGCGAGCGACTACTGTATTGTAACGCGAACGATTACGAAATAAAGAATCCTCAGTTGAGCACCAAATAATGAAGCTGCATGTTGTCCTTTCAACCTTGTCTACGTCATATACTTTACGTTTGTACCACGTCTCACCAAGAAAACTACAATACTAAATTCCCTTTCCTCATTTTGAGAGAAACTGAAACTAATTAATGGAAATTAGCTTCATGGAAAAAAATCATCTCGCTCTCGCATCAGATTGATCTTTCAACACGTAATCCTGTTCGAGCATCGATTTTGTCAGACGTTTTGCTTTCTGTTTCGTCTTTCGTCAATTAAATTTGTACTCAACGGTAATAACGATCAATGGTAACGAAGCAAGGCACGTCGGCGTTTGGATCAAAGTATTGGTGGAAAAAAAGAAAAAAGAGAAAAAAATGTAATGAGCATGTATCATAATTACTTTAAACACGCCGGTTTGGTGTTAACGCGTACGCCTAGCTACAAACGCAGACGCTAATTGGATATAGCTTTCATTTACTTTTTAAGATGTGGTAGACGTCATCTTGTGTAGTTTGTACTTAAAACCTATGAAATGTTACATTCTTTGGTTCCGATAGGACAGCAGTAGATCTACAATCTAGGCCTAGACCTAAATCAACCGTGGGCGTCGCCTTTATTTGTCAGGATGAACTCCAGCGAAGTGTTAAAATTTGTTGGTCCTGAACCGTTACTTAGCAACCATGATTTCTTCCTCTCGTTCGCAATTCTCGATGCAATCACCGTGTTCTTGTCCTGTTTTGGGATAGTGACGAATGCTATAAGTATAAGAACGTTCTTGTGTATGGGGTTAGGGTATAATGTGACTGTCAGTTTTCTCGCTCTGGCATGCATGGACTTTCTCACTTCACTACTCAATATGGCATTCAGCGTGTGTATAGCTTTCACGCTTGCAGAGAGCTCAGGTATAATCAGGCTGTATGTCGACCCATATATCGCTGTCCTTTACCTCAATAACGGAGCTGTCAGTGCCAACACGTCCATCATTCTAACCACTATGTACATTGCAGTGGTCAGATGTTTCTGTGTGGTCAGGCCGCTCCAGTTCAAATCTGTTTTCACACGATCGCGAAATGTGACCGCGTTTCTAATCTTCAGCACATTTTCAGTAGCCATGACATTGCCCATTTCTGCGCATGGTGGATGGGAGAAAATATTTGACAAACAACTGAACGGTACCCGGCTTGCAATGTGGATGACCCCGCAACGAGAACAAATCAAAGACTCGGTTTATATGGTTATCCAGTTCCTGCTGCCCATCACTGCCCAGTTAGTTCTCATTGTTTGTGTAGTCGTCACGGCTGCTGCTCTTCTCGAATCTGCAAAGTTCAGAAAAACTACAAAGACAAAAAACGGTAACTGTGATGACGTACAAAATGAGGATGCTCAAAACAAAGCAAGTTCTGAAACGAAACTTTCTGGAAAAGAGCTTCAAGCAGTACAGCAGGTTTTGTTTATATCTCTGGTGTTCATATTCTGCAATTTTCCCTCTTTACTAAGCAGTCTATCGAGTATGATCGTGCCTGGTTTTTACGGACACTCACGTGACCAATACTGGCGGCTGTATAGAACATGTATCACCTCCAGGAAATGTTTTGAACAACTCAATTCGAGCATCAACATTTTCTTCTACTACCGCTTCAATTCAAGATTCAGGGCGCTAGCGTTCACCTTTGCAGCCAGAAATAAAATCTAAAGCTGTCTGCACACTTACGCGCAACCCTGCCCAGAGTTCCCCCAAGTCTATCTATGAATTGTCTTTTCAAATTGACAAGTGTGTGAACCCCTTACGATTCAACTGTTTCCATTCTTAAAAGTGAAAGCAAAGGCTCTATGTTTACGCACCGTCTTAAAAACACTGAACAAATTATACTCATCTACTTTAGCAGCTATAAACATGACAATTCTTTTGGACATGTAGTTATAGTTTACATTCATAGTGAGTTCCCCATTGATGAGACAGAGAGACAGGGTTTGTGTTTGTCATTGTATTAAAAAAAGGAAGTGCTTAGATGGGGACATGTATCCCCATCCAAGCAACTGCTTAGATAGGGATATTGGTATCCCTACCTATGCAGCTGCTTAGGCAGGGACAACAATACAGTACCGGTATCCCTTTAGTAGGTGCTTAGGGAGGGATACCAAAGAGAATGAATTTCTTGATTCTTAATGACACAGTCAGGGTGTCTTTGTTTGTTAATTGAGTACATGTAGATTACCTTAATTAAATGGATTGATTATTCTCACCCCTGCTGGGAATAATCTCCAGACTCCCTCCATATTATTCCCAGCCAGCCTTTGATGTTTAGTTTTAGAAATCTGATAAAAGTCGAAGAATATATTTCTAGTATAGATCTAGATTCTAGATCTAGATAGATCTACTATTACAATGACATATTTTCTACCTTATTTGTAACATTGTTTCTCATGAAAAGAAACTTACTTTCCCTTACCACATATATTATGAATATACTAGTAGACACAGTGCAGCTGCGCGTGCAAAAGATACAATGAGCCCCATTCCACTCCTTTTCCACTTTCATTTACAACTCATCGGTGGCAATATCTCTTCAAACACAATCACTCATCATTGGCAATATCTCTTCAAACACAATAACTTATCAGTGACAATATCTCATCAAACACAATCACTCTGTGTCTGAGAAAAAGACATCTAGATCTAGATCTACTCTTTGCTGTGTCTTTAAGTATATAAGATACTGATGATACACACACAACTACAGTTTTGTTCCTCTCAAACTGGGTCTGGGCTATGCACAAGTATATAATACATGTCCTAAATAGCAAAAAAGTAAAGCACTCGAATGATCTTTTGAAAAGTTCCGTTTTGAGATTGGTCTTGAATTGAGACAGAAATTCTGATTCTCTTGTTTTAAAACTGAGAGAATTCCACAATTTTGGTCCACCTACAAAGAAAGATTTCTCTGTGTGTTTTAGCCTGTAGGTTGGTGTGACAATCTTGCTTCTGTGGATTGACCTTAGAGAACGAGTCTCTCTAGGAGATCATGCACTTGAAGATTAGCAGAGCTACTTTGAAGCTCACTTTTTCAGCTACTGGAATATTGGGACATATAAAAGAAAATAACTACACGAGAGATTAAGAGGAAATTGAATTGGAAAACAAAAAATAAAGACATAACTTTAGTAGTGACATATAGACTGTGAGGCCTTCTAGACCAATCCAACAAGCCAGGTATATCAAGAGGAGGCGCTCGTGTGGGGTCATACGGAATCTAGTATATCTATGGCCACAACTCACAATTACCCTATTGGTAGAGTTGAGCAAATGAGAAAATGTCTCTGTGTCAACAAAGGCGATTAGACTGGACAGTTCCCCTTCTGTTTGTAACAAACACAAATCACAGCCTGCCCAGTGTGTTTCACCGTGTACACACCACACAAACAGCCTTCAATCACAGAATACACACACAACACACAGCGGCAGGCCTTCAATCACAGAATACACACACAACACACAGCGGCAGGCCTTCAATCACAGAATACACACACAACACACAGCGACAGGCCTTCATTCACAGAATACACACACAACACACAGCGACAGGCCTTCAATCACAGACTACACACACAACACACAGCGACAGGCCTTCATTCACAGAATACACACACAACACACAGTAGCAGGCCTTCTGTCACTGAAATCAACTGGTATACAGACAAACACATGCGTGCTTTAGTCCAACTTTTGCATTTCCCGCTGTACAGTTATGTGCTGTTTCTACACATAAAACGTGCTGGGGCTGGCTACGCGAAAATACCCAGTTGTTGAAAGGTCATTGGTTGCCTCTCATGAAAAACTTTGTCAACACTTTAAGTATGTAAGAGCTGTTGATCTAATTGCAGTCACTCCGTCAAATCTTCCAACAGGTCTGGGTCTGCTTCATTTAACACACTTGACGTCAAGCATACTGAATTCCCTTTCCTCATTAAAACGGATTCGTCAATTTGAGAAAACGAGTTCTCAAATTCCAACACCCCCACACCCACCCGTAATAGACGCTCTTGTAACGCTGTTCGAGCATCGATTTTGTGAGACGTTAAGCTTCCTCTCTCGTCTTTCGTCAATTACGTTTGTACTCAACGATAACAACGATCAATGGCAACGAAACAAGGCACGACCGCGTTTGGATCAAATTGTTAATGGAGAGAAAAAAGAGAAGAAAATGTAATGACCATGTATAATAATTACTTTTAACACGCTGGTTTGGTATTTACGCATACGACTGACTACAAACGCAGACGCTAATTGGCTATAGCTTTAATTAATTTACTCATTAGGATGAGGTAGATTGTGCTTTAAAATGTTACATTCTTAGGTTCCGATAAGACAGCAGTAGATCTACAATCTAGGCCTAGACCTAAACCAGTCGTGGGCGTCGCCTTTATTTGTCAGGATGAACTCCAGCGAAGTGTTAAAACTTTTCCGTTACTTAGCAACCATGATTTATTCCTCTCATTCTCAATTCTCGATGCCATCATGTTGTTCTTGTCCTGTTTGGGGATGGTGACGAATGCTATAAGTATAAGAACATTCTTGTGTATGGTGTTAGGAGATAAAGTTTTCTCGCTCTAGCATGCATGGACCTTCTCACTTCACTACTCAATATGGCATACTGTGTGTGTATAGCTTTCACGCTTGCAGAGAGCTCAGGTATAATCAGGCTGTATGTCGACCCATATATCGCTATCCTTTACCTCAATAACGGAGCTGTCAGTGCCAACACGTCCATCATTCTAACCACTATGTACATTGCAGTGGTCAGATGTTTCTGTGTGGTTAGGCCGCTCCAGTTCAAATCTGTTTTCACACGATCCCGAAATGTGACCGCGTTTCTAATCTTCAGCACATTTTTCTGTAGCCATGACATTGCCCATTTCTGCGCATGGTGGATGGGAGACAATATTTGACAAACAACTGAACGGTACCCGGCTTGCAATGTGGATGACCCCGCAACAGAACAAATCAAACACTCGGTTTATCTGGTTATCCAGTTCCTGCTGCCCATCACTGCCCAGTTTGTTCTCATTGTTTGCGTAGTCGTCACAGCTGCGGCTCTTCTCGAATCTGCAAAGTTCAGAAAAACTACAAAGACAAACTACGGTAACTGTGATGACGTACACAAAGAGGATGGTCAAAACAAAGCAAGTTCTGAAACGAAACTTTCTGGAAAAAAGCTTCAAGCAGTACAGCAGGTTTTGTTTATATCTCTGGTGTTCATCTTCTGCAATTTTCCCTCTTTACTAAGCAGTCTGTCGAGTATGATCGTGCCTGGTTTTTATGGAAACTCAAGTTACCAATACTTGCGTCTGTATCGAACATGTGTCACCACCAGGAAAGGTTTTGAACAACTCAATTCGAGCATCAATATTTTTTTCTACTACCGCTTCAATTCAAGATTCAGGGCGCGCGCGTTCACTTTTGCAGCCAAACATGAAATCTAAAGCTGGCTCCACACTTAAACGAAACCTGCCCAGATTTCCCCAAGTATCTCTGAATTGTCGTTTCGAATTGACAAGTGTGTGAACTCCTTACGATTCAGCTGTTTCGGTTCTTAAATGTGAAAGCAAAGGTTCTATGTTTACGCAGTCATCTATAACTTATTCACCGTCTCAAAAACACTGAACATGCTATACTCATCTATTGCAGCAGCTATAAACATGACATTTATTTTGGACATGTAGATTTACTGAAGTTTGCAGTGGACGTAACATAATTGTGCAAATGTCTCATTCTTTCTCTTGTTATTTTTGTCAAGATGAGAAAAATGTTTAATCATAATGTGCATCCATCTAATCACAAAATACGAACATACTCCGGTCTGAGAACTCACAACAGTTTTCAAAGAAGTAAAATCCATTATGTTCTAAGGTCAACCCACAGAAGCAAGCTTGTCACACCAACCTACAGGCTAAATCACACAGAAAATGTTTTCTTTGTAGGTGGACCAAAATTATGGAAACCACTCAGTTTGAAAACAAGAGAATCAGAAATTCTGTCCCAATTCAAGACCAATCTCAAAACGAAACTTTTCAAAAGAGCATTCGAGGGCTACACTTTTTTTATATTTAGGACATGTACTACAATGTGTATAGCCCAAGCCCAGTTTGAGTGAAACAGTACTGTAGTTGTGTGTGTATTATTTATGTCTGTCACAGCGCCTTAGAGTATGAAAGCATGGCTTTGTGCGCTATACAAATGACTTTCACCATTCACCATTCACCATTAATGAATATTATAGATCAAATCTAAGTCTTATTTACTTGACACCTGATGTGTGTGCTTCATCAATTCAAAACTTTACAAAAAGCTGCATAATAATCACATCTCAGTTAATGGGATTATATCAGCAACAAGCTGACTCACCCGGCGTTGCCCGTGGATGGTTGGGCGTGGAGGAGGTGGGGGGCGGTACTATAATCAGGATTGTATGATGTACACATAAAACTCTAAAAACACAAAGAAATGACGCTGAAGACGCAGATTTGGGGGGGGGGGGGATACGCGGTTAAACCTTTTTCGGAACGGGGCCTAGTAGAGTTTAAAGACGTCACACACAAAACTAGTAAAAATAGTGTTCACACTTTTTCTGGCCCACATTTTTGCTAGCGGATTTCCCCCAAACTCGGCGGACACTGTTTATAAATGCTAGGTTCAAAGCTGTGTAGAGATCGAGTATATTGTTCACTGCGCAAAGGCATTTCTAGAGACTTTAACAAAAGACGCCACTCATTCATGAAAGGCAAACTATCCTGTTGCTGTGCACAAAAGACAGCTCATCCTTGTCATAACTCTTCAACACCCCCATAAAAAAGAATTTCACCCCGATGTTTCCGCACTTTTCCAAATATGAGCAGAAATCTGCCTATTGCGTTTTCCAAAGTCTAAAATCCATAGATGCAGCCTTTTTGTTCTCACTGGCTTCAAAACAGGCCTTACATCCTGAACAAAACCCAGGTTTCGTAAAACAAAAATGGAGCATACTCCTAGTCCTAGAGATAACAATGGAAACAACGCAACTTTGATAAAACAAATTAAGGCAATAGATACTCTAAACAGGCCGAGGTCACCTGTTAAATCGTAACAAAGTTTCATTCCAAATGAAGTCCACAAATAATATATAATATAAAACACGTTGTTGTGTTGTTAATGTCAATACATGTAGTGTTGTTTACGTAATGTATAGTTGCTGTATAGTTGGCGTGTCATCGTTTCGTTAACACGAAACATTATGAGAAGACTTCACTTCGTGCTAGAGAGAGTGAGAAAACTTGATCCAGAGTCTAGATCTAGACCTAGAGGATACAGGATATATAATGCACGAAGTGAAGACAGACAGTGACAAGGTGCGCTTTTATGTTGTAGAGGTCTAGATCTAGAAGACTTTGATTAAGGAGTTAAATCACAAAACAATACCAAAACTTACTTACACTACTTCAGATAACAGGAGAAATAAACCACGATCGTGTCGCCATGTTGCCATGGGCACCAACCAGACAACACTACTACTATTCCTCCCGCGAGGTAGGGATGACAACGAAACGAAACAGGGCTGTCGGGGTAATAAATAACATGCCATAAGGTGTATTTAGCTTGCTGTTGAGCGAGACATGTGCTATATATTAAGTTTCTATTATCATTAGTTTCAAACCTACCAGACTTCCGTGGATAGTCTTCTTTGCAGCTCTCTGCGCATGCCATGTCTGTCGATGTTCAAAGGCTTCACATCATGCTGGAGATTAGGTCGCCAGGATCTACGGTTCAGCCAATCAGCGGAGAAGCTCCCACTCCGGAGGCTCAGCGCGGCGAAAGAGGCAGAGGGACTGTGTGAGCGAGTGTCGTACGGAAAACTGCGTGCGAGAATCTTCTCTCGGTCCTGGCTCATGGCGCTGAGACGTCGAAGAATGCTCCGGTTTTGTGCGTTGGAATCCAAGACGTCCTTTGCGGTTGCCTTCGGGCGTTTATTAACGGAGTCGTCCGGAGTCTGTTTGGGCGTCCAGGTTAACTGAGCGAGCTGAGCTTCACTGAAAGAATCGTTGTTATCCGTGAATTCGTAATCCGAGCACTCGCTTGAGGTGGAATCGTCTTCGAATACGGATATCTGCGGCAGACGGCCTGGTCTTGTGGCAGCCGTTGCCGGACATCGTATTGAGACCAACTCATACACGGATTTAGCCCTAGCCCTACATGGTCGGTTTATTCTGCTACGATTGTTTGTTTTGTCACTTTCTTCTGGTACAGTGTCATTTTTAGGTACAGCTGATACACTCAGCCGTTTGCTTGTTCTTTGTGCTGAACGAGAGAAACTTTTCCCGGGCATCGAAAGACGACGGCTCCTGCCTGATACGCTTGATGTGCGTTTTGTCTTTGGGTGGTCAACGGTATCCAAATCTGGAGCATCCAATCCTTTCCACAACTTCCCTTTTTTGTTGTCGTCCCTTTCAGCTTTAGATTCCTCATCAGTATCCCCTGGCGTTGTTTTCTGAGACATTTCGGATTTGTCCTCAATGGCAGCCTCGGCGGACTGGACAGCGTTTGCTCCAATATACCACAAGAGATCTTTGTTCTCCCCGTAAGGATTCTCGTCAATCCCGCGGTAAATGTCATAAGGTTCGATGGGCGTGGCCATGAATGGTGCCGATTCAGCTTCCGGTTCCGGTGGCTCTTCCGTGGAAGGAATGATGGGCCTGTTGATGTACTTCCGGCAACTTCCGATCGTCTGAAACGAGGATGACCAGACGACATGGTCAGTCTTGGGGACTGGGTATACTGCCTGCATGTCGACCCGGGACTTGAGAAACTCCATAGGCTGCTGGTGGGAGTGAGAGAGAGGAACCTCGTGGTAGAAGGTAGTACTCACTCCTTCTTGGGTTGTCTGAAGAGGGAGACAGATTGAGATACAATAGTGTACAGGGCAATGTAGCACCAAAAAAAACAAAAAAACAAAAACTATAACCATGGTCTTGAAAGGTGAATTATCAATTCTAAGATTTCCATTGACAACAAAAATCGAACAAACCAACCAACGTTTTCTGAAACACGAATATCACACTGACACTTAGATGATAGATGTAGTTAGGTGTTTTTATGAGGAAAGGTCGAGGAGAGAAACAGATGTAAAAATAAATATCCAGAGTCATCTACAAAGGGGTTCGAGCCCGGGTCGGCCATTTAGAAACCAAATCATGAGTGTATGCATCATATCAACCGTATCGCGCGGCCCTCACTTCAAAGGCTTCAATGTATAGATATATACATGCCAGTACATAGGGTGCTACCATGTAACTTCGGTGGTGCTTTCAAATATTTCCGGGTCTAGATCTAGACACCTATGATTCGGCCAATTTAAATCTTGACAAGATTTAAGACTTTATTCTAGGCTTCAGAACTGTGGGCCAATGAGTGATTGCTAGCTGACCTATACGGGCGAAGAGTGGAGGAAGAGAGGTCCAAAGTATTCCATAAGATACTACTAAATCACGGCGTATGTATTATAGGCGTTATCAAGAAATAGGTGAAAGCATTACAACAAAATATAACAAGAAGAAGAAATTCGAGTTTCACATCCCTCGCGACACAAGCTTGGACCTACGTTTTAGTACTATCCCCAATAGGACGGGGAAAATAAGTAAAGCATGGCGATCCAGATACAAGAGCAAGGTTATTATAATCAAAGTCCAACCATTATTGAGTTCAAGTCTAGCGTGTTCACAAACCGTGTCTCTCACTCATAATTGGGAATTCCCGATTACCGTGTATAAAATAAGTGAGAAAGAGCGTAATTTGTTTTTTCGGAAACATCTACAGTGTAACGGGGTTTGAAAGAGTGGGTGGGGAGGGGGCGGTGTGTGG
>JAUELK010197378.1:0-10727 GCA_031471215.1 Gastropteron pacificum | reverse complement strand
TTTAACACCATCAGTGGAGATGATCTACAACGAATAGACACAGACGGAAGTTCAAAGCAGGGCCTTTTCACTTTCACAATCTCATCTTATCTATGTGTTCATTGTATTTTTTGCAAACGAAGCTGCAACAGGTCTTCTGGTATTATATATGGGCTGTCTATTAACTATGACTCTAAAGAGCCAAAAGTGTTCTCAACCAATACTCAGAATGTGTAAATTTTAGAATGTATTTATTGTCAGCTAAGTGGAATGGGCCTGCAAATGTCAACGAATCAAACAGTTTTGTCAAAGAAAACAGTCAACTGCTTGTCAGTTAGGCACTCCAAATTTCAATTGTTTCTATATTAAACATTTTTATGATGCCTTTGGAAGTTCAGTAATTACTGAGATTATTCAATAAAAAAAGAGCCTTTCTGTTCAAAACCACTCTTTCCGCGACATTTCATTGTCGCCGGCATAGCCTAGCATAGCTCTAGATCTCGGCAGCCGATCGAAGGCGTGAAGGTAGAGCTAGATATATAAGTAGATGCAGCATGGTGCTTCTCGTCTTAGGCCCATAGAATTTGCACCACGCATAATCAACTTTCGAAAGTTTTGTATCTTAAAAGAGAATTGAATGACCTTTTGGGTGAATGAACTTTTATGATATAATCAATCAACAAATAGTGAGAGAATTCAACAGCTTTTTTCTTCAAAGTCTAAATCAAGCCACTTTCTCCCAACCGATCAGGGGTAAAGTTATACGAAAATGGTCGCTTTTTATCTGAGTAGCTTTGTGTGCAAAATCCCAGAACATGTATAATACGGCATAGTTTCTACGGCGCTTTGAATGAACACAATGTTGGCTCGACAACGATGCCATCGCTAATTCTGAAACAGTATTCTTTCCTCGCTTACTTATCTCAAATCGGGAAACACAGTCTCCTTTGAATTATCTGTATTCCCATATAAATGTTTCATGGCATTCTATAGGAAACCACCTCATCAAATCAACAACGGAAATTATGTGTTTGGGACTTTCATTGCCTGCGCGCTACTGCGCGAAGCGCGGGTATGGATGCCTAGTGTCAGTCCATTGGGAAGATTGGTGATGTATATTGTAATGATTTTATTTATTGACATTGCCAATGGAAGCTGTTTTGTGAACACTGTCTCGGATGATTGCATTTGTATCATGTCTATTGCAGGTGCCTGCCATCTTCATCTCTCGTCTAGTCCCTGGAGGTCTAGCTGAAAGCACTGGACTACTAGCAGTCAATGATGAGGTCCTTGAAGTCAACGGCATCGAAGTGGCTGGGAAGAAGCTTGATCAGGTGAGATTTTGTGCAACAAAGTTAAAGAAAACTCCCATCATCCTTGCATGCAGGCCTTTACAGTGGCAGCACTGACATTTTACTTTTTTCAAGATTGGTGGCAAGACATGGTTTCTCTTTAAAAATTGTGAAAGACATTTTGGTAATTGATTGAAGTTGAAGGGTTAATATCTATCCTTCATAACTAAAAACAAATTGAAAATTCATTGTGAACTGATGTTTTTTACCATCTTGTTTTCTTTAATTTGTTGAGCTGCACATTGATACATTTCCAGTTTTAAAATGTGTATGTATGTATATAGAATGTGTGTGTATCCGCTGAGTGTATAGTGTAGTATAAGCGTAGAAATTGTTCTGTTTTGTAAAGTGTCATAGAGCACTGCTGGTGGATATAACTACTGCTAAAATATCAATCATTATTATCATAGTCTGTAAATAATTTTAGGGTTTGTTGTTTGTGTTATTTTTCTTATGACTGTTCTGATACCTGATTGTTCCTCCACTTCAGGTGACTGACATGATGGTTGCTAACAGCTCCAACCTGATCATCACGGTGAAGCCTGTGAACCAGCGCATGACCCTGGCCCGTGCTGACATGGTGCGGCACAGCAATGCCTCCCGCCAGTCCCAGCAGTCGTCTAACATTTCCTACCAGTCGGCCAAGTCGTACGACAGTGAGCCTGTACAAGAAGTGGAGGAGGAGGATGACGATGAAGTGCAAGACCACCTTAGTCCCAGCCCCACGGCCGTGCCCCCAGAATTCTTCAAGGGCCACGCCCGGGAACCCTCAGACCCTGCCAGCATATCCAGTGAAGGTGGGAAGAAGAACGGCCAAGGCAGAGATTCAAACAGAGACATTTTTTCTTCCGGACAAGCTAGAAGTTCCGGAAGAGGGAAGTCTAATGCTGACAAAGAAGATTCTGAGAGTGGATCCTATAGGAGTCGAGATTCAGATTCGCAAGGCCCAAAGCAGTCAGGAAGTAGTGAGGCTGGTAAAGTAGAAGGGCTGAATGAAGCAGAGGAAGCAGTGTCCACGCTATAGCAAAGAGAGTTGTTTTTCAGTCTTCAGGAGCTTTGCATCCCCTTTTTGAAACCTTACCATTTTTCCTTCTTCTTTTTTTTCCCCAATCTTTTCATCAAATGGTGGTGATAATTTCATTCTGAGCTTTAGGAACAATTCTTTTGCAAACTTTTCAGAGGTCATGGAAGACGAAGAAAACTGCTTGATTTTATTTTACTTCCGCTTTTATGCTTGTAGGACAGCAGTATGGAAGATTTTCTTATCAGGGGATATCCAGAGAGCAATACTCAATCACATTTTGTCACAACCCAGTTGAACAGGGAAGATGTGTGTACGACATCAGGTTCGTCTAAATGTGATGATGTGAGCTCACTTTTCCACAAAGACAAGATTACTTTTTAGTTAATATCAAGAACTCTATGGTCAAACTTTCATTTTTCTTTTCTTTTACTGCGCTGCTCTACTTGCTCTATCTTAAGATGAATGTGAGGGCTGGTGATCACGTCAGAGTTAATGCCAAAAATAAAACTGATACATAAATTATATTATTACAGACTGATGCAGCAGAACAGTTAATAAAGTAGAACATATATTTTTACACACAATTTTTAATCTTTCCAAGGCTCATCAATGCACATGTTCAGAAATACACATTTTCTTCGTCTGGTCATCTGATCCTTTTTCCTTTTTTTTTTAAAAACAATATGATGCATTATTGGAATAGTGCATGGCAACTGTTGTATAGAATCTGATGCTCTCTAAGTGGTTGAGACAAGTTGAAGTGAGGTTGTGATGGTTATCTTTCACCTATTGTATTTTCATATTATTGTATTGATTCATGAAATCTGTTGAAAACTCCATGTGGAATTATACATTTCTGAGAGAAAGTTGTGCACAGTGTTGCTGAGTGCACTGCATGTCTTTTTGTATAACTTTTTTTATTTTACCTTGAGCTGACTGTGTAAAGATAATGTCATGCTTCTGATCCATTGTTGTTGATGTCTTACCTACGTGAATTGTTACCATAAAAATTTTATTATAATGTGAAACCCTTTCCTGGAATGTTCTCTATACTCTATGTTGAAAATGATGTACCGACAAGCTCTTATACAAGATGTTCAAAATGATATAGTAGCAAGCTCTCATACTAGCTGTTGAAAAATGACCTATAGGCAGGCTTTGAAAAGTGCTTTGTTATAATAACTTCACTGTAAAAATGAAAGTAGCATTGATGAAGATATAGGCACAGTAGGTTTTTCATACATTTTTGCCATGTGGTTTACCTTGTATGCTAAATTTATTTCAACCTTGACATACATTGATCTCACAGATTAGCAACGTATGATTTATTTTATAGTAAAAAAATATATTTAGTAGTTGAGAGGACACAAATCACTTCCTTTTTTTTTAAGGTGGCAAAGAGAACTGAGACTGTCGAGTTGTCAGAGAATCATTCCAGCAAATGGCCTGTTAACAGGTTCTCCTGCTTGCCAAACTGGATACAAGCATTAATCCCTTTTTCTTCACTGTATACCATGAGGTTGTGCCCACTTTTACAGCTTCTGGAACTGGGGAAGCTTTGAATGGACCAATGGAACTTTCATGTGTATTGATTCTGTACACTACTACACTACAGTGTCTGGTTGTGATGAGATTATTTTTGTCTTGTTTTCTCATACTCATAGTATTTGATAATATTATCTGCCTATTGTGGACAACAATGCAAGGTAAAAGACTGTACAATGACATGGTAATGCAGATATCAAGTTCTACCAAGATAGGGTCGGTAGTGTAAGTGGGTGACAAGAAAAATAATTCAGGAGGCATTACAAGCTCTTGTGTTACAGCTGTGACCAAAGGAAAGGGACAGACAATGATGTCATTATTATAATGAAATGGCACGACTATTCTGTTATCATGTTGTAATTTGGGGAAACGTATTGAATGTAAGAAATGCAGACAGTTCTGACCCTATATACTCGTAGCTAATATCACAATTTGATTCTGATGTTAGTATTGTTAGTCTTTGAGTTTGTAAAAAGTTGCTGTGCCCTGACAAGTACATAAATCAACTGCTCTGTCATGTCCACCTATCTGTGCACAACATTAGTTTACCTTCTTCATGAGCAAATACATGGTCATTTCTTGTTTTGCATTTTCGATTCATAGAGAGTGTTTTCTTCTGAAGTATCCACATGTTTTTATTCATTCTACATGTACAATGATACAACGTGCCTAAGTATTGGGGGATAGGATTGTTCAGAAATGCAAAACTTTAGTTTCCATACTGCTGTTCAAATATTTGAAAGACATGTCCGTTTGTAAAAACTATAGTGTACAATTACAACTTTCTTACAACTGAACTCCCTACCCTTTAAGCAAAATTTGTCACCATGTGCTATGTATTTTATAAAAATTATAGAAATTGGATGTATTAGACAAAATATTGACTTTATATATACAATAAACTGCAGCCAATATTAAAATTTGTAGTTGAAATTCAACCGTGAAAATGAAAACAAAACATATCCAGCATAGATCAGAAAACCAAATGGATTTATAGCAGTTACATTCACAGATTGCCTTTGTGCATCAATACTTGTGCTCACCTTGTTAGACAGACACAAACATTCCATTGAAATACTTTATTAACTTCCCCAATGTTTTTATTTTTACAACATTTAGGAGTTGCTCAATGACTCAGTGGTCTTATCACAAGAGGGGAAACCATTCACAACACAGATATTTATTCTTGCTTTTTTTTTCACTATATGTTTCATGTGGCATAGAATAACATTCCGTAGTCTTGTAGGGGAAAGAACCAGTCATTCTGGTTGTGTAAAAATCTAGAAATAAACTTTTGAGGAGGGGGGGGGGGGGGGTTGTCATAGAAATATAGTGTGCTCAATTCTTTGTTTTGATCATTGTATGTACACAATCATTTGAACCTTTGTGTTGCCACACCAGTTGCTGTTCTGACTTAGACCATCAAGTAGTTTATTCTTATCTTATATTGTGTTTGTAGATTGCTGCCTTTGACATGGCTAGTAGTTTTGGTTGTTAGTGCCAGCCCTTGGCCGGGCATACTACTGTACCTTAGGACCCTCAACGACTCAATAAGAGTTGTTGTACACAGGCACACATCTTCATGTGACCATTTGGTCTTGGTGGTATGTCTAAAAGATAAGCACACACCTCTGTGATGACTTTGTGACAACATGCTGATGTACAATACATCATGGACTCAATTGGAATACAACTTTGGTCCATAAGCTTTATGTGACTAGTTAGTACTTTTATTGTTTTACTGGTTTGTCAAAACTCTGGCTCTCCTCAGCCCAATGAGTACTTTGAATATTCTTTTGTCAAAAAACAACTCACCTTCATGTCACTGTTGTGCTTTATGTCCATAGAAGAATTCCACTCAAGTGCACACTTGAAGTACCAGTATGATCACAATTTATCATGTGTACAAAGATATGGTTACACTTACAGGGTTGTACTATTAAAGCTGCATGTACTTAGTTTGTTATTGGGGGAATTCTACAGTAGAAAGCATTTCAACATTTTGTCTTTATGTACAGTTTGATTGTAGTTTTCATTTTAAAGCACCAGCTGCACAAAAGTCTTGATTCCTGGGGTATCCTCTTATTGTTAAATTCAGAAAAAAAATATTTGGTGTTGATGGGTTTTTTGGGGGTTCTTGGTTGTATTTTGTTTCAGGGGATCTAACTTATTATAAAATTACATAATTTAGGATGGGCCAGGGCATCCTTGGTGATTCAATTACTGTTATGTTGTTGCACGAATGGCTTTATGTGTTGTGAAGATATTGATCATGATACTAAATAATGTATGGTACTTGTATAATAATGCATTGTCTTATCACACATTATCCTTGCATTTAGTCTAAGCACACTGCAATATACCATTGGTAATAGTAGTAATACATGGAGTACAGTAATCCTTTTGTTGTGAATGAGAATTGGATGGATGGATCTTATGTTTGGGAATCTTTGATCCTATTTGAGAAATGGATTGACTGTATACGTTTGTAAATATTCTCTCATTTTCCATTCTTTATACTTAGATATGTCTACTACATTTTATAAACTTGGAAATATTCTTAACTTGATCAAAATCTAGAAATGTTTTGAATGGACAAAACATTTTGGCTGTAAAAAGAATTCCTTTTCTTACACAATTCATTGCACTGCTACTTCAGTATTTGTTATCAAGTCTTCCTACATGTTTGGTCTTCATTGTAAATTCACCCTGGTTTTAAATTGAAGAGCGTATAATTTTTTGACTGGATTCTGACCAGTTTACTTAAATTTGAAATGAACAATTGAGTTGATCCCATTCTCAGGTTTACCTCTGTGTACATTGAACATGTTGTTTACACTTACACGTTTGTTAGGGATTTCTATTTTACCCTTTATATGGTTTTTTGTCATTCAGATTTTGATCTTTACCTTGCAAGTGACAAAGAAATCAAAGGGGTCTCTTTGGCAAAAATAGCAAAATAAAGTTTTTGTATTCAATCAGTCATCAGCTTGAGTAAGTGAAATCTGATTACTTTGTAGATAAAGCAGTGCTGGTACATGGTCATAATGTATTTCTTATCAATGGTCTTGTACATTAAGATTGATTTGTTGTGGTCACAAAAAATCCAGCTTAGAAAATGAAAAGTTACTGAGGTGTTATATATTTATATATATACATGTCATGTACTGTCTTGTTTTTTGTGTAAAACAATCACATGTATTGTTTCTCTGTTTGTATACACTGTGAAGCGTTCTTTTAGGGTTAGGTAGAATGCAAGTTTGTTTGTATGTTTTCATACTATAGAAAATACATTTTTAGCTCCTTTATAAATATAAATCCATAGATAAGTCCATTCTGCTGTATTGGTTTGTTTGATGATGTGAGCAACCCTCTAGTTGTGATGGTCCGTGTGTGGAACGAAACCTGTGCATTCCATTTTTATGTAGCTTCACCCGTGGTAGTTTATGAACACTCAGTTCCTGGATCTTTGTGTATGTTGTAGCTACTTTGTGTACTTGTTATATTATTATACAAACTTCCCAATCACCAGCCATTCTTCTTCCTGATGTGTGAAAAAGACAACACTTAAAAATGATAAAAAGCCTTTTGGTGGAACTACAAGACCCCAGCTTTTTGGTGCTGCTCAGACCATACTGTATTGAGTTGACTTTAATCTTTCTCTTTCTGTTTTTATCTCCGATGTCCCTTTTTGTTTTGCCCCTCCTCTTTTGATTTGTTGTTTTCTAGTTTTGGGTTGCATTTTCTTTGCCTCTTGTCATTCAAGACTTCATTTTTGTAAAATGTAATCCTACAATTTCAAAGTCAACTTTTATCTGTGTTTCCTTTCCATTATTCTGGGTTTTTGAAAATTCCATAAATCAAATTTCCTTTCAGTTTCAGTGGAGCGGTTGGAGTATTGTTATGGTTCATTTGTCACTTAGTACATACTCTTTAATATTATGTAACAAACTTGGTACTACTTACTTGCAATACATTGTCATTGATAACACATGTATTGATACAATACCTAACATCTATCATACAACTCAACTGATTATAGCTTATGTCAAGGAGGAGTTGTAATGAAACATTCATGCTCTATTGGTTAACAACAAAAGATTTCTGAAAAACACAGTTACATGTATAAACAAAGAAAAGTTAGATTGAAAAATGTAATCTTTTGCTCTCCAACATTACTGGTGTTCAGATTATTTACTTTGAATCAAACTCTGTGGGGCTTAGTTTTTCTTCACCAAGAAGGTGACAAATGGTATGGTCATGCTATCACTATCATCATGTACAACTACTACACTACAAACATTATACATACATGTGTACTCTTTTATATCTATGCATTTTGTATTTTATGACATACTATACTATGAATACAGCAACATGATGCAAGATTGTAAATAAAACAATCGAAAAAGAAACCCATTGTTTGTTTTTGTTATAGGTCATAATGTACACATGTATTTTGTTGTGCTGAAAAGTGTTTGCCTGATTGACTCAGACTGGTGTGCTGGTTGGTTGGTCAGACATTAAACTACACACATTACATCCCATCGGAAGAATGATTTCACACAGAGAGGCACCCTATGGCCAGTTTACTGTTACATTTGAGGGTCTGTATTGTTGTACAGGAACAAACACGTTGGTGTTAGACAAGGGTGTTTATGGTTCAGCTTTAATCTAAAGCCAGATTTTTCAAGAATAAATTAATCTTACAATAAATGGTAATGTGGATCTGGGTTAAGTGCTATGAGTATCAGGATGGTCATTTATCAATTATTGTTGTATATTAGTATTACAATATTAGTACCCCAGTCTGCACACTTAAATAAAAGCAAATTGTTCCTGATGGATGTCTCAAGATAATGTCCAGACTTTGCCATTGGATATATTTTACATGTAATGTATGCTGCATTGAAAACCGTTGAACATCCAATCCATTGGAATAGCCCTATGTAATTAATTGCTTAATAATAGGATATCAGTATGGCGCTTTTCCTCGCTCAATATGCTTTACAGTTACAGTAGCCACAATTACCCCGACAGACCTGATTCATCCCACAGCTTTCTCAACCTCTCTACCTGGTCAGCGCCCACACCAACAAACTAACAAGATCTTTCACTGTAGTCGGGTACCCCTTTTACACCTGGGCGGGGTGAGAAAGTGACGACTATGTGTTTTTCCAAGAGTGCACCTGATGGTGGATAAGAAAATACGCTGACCACTTCACCAGATCATCAAGGCCGTTCATTACAAACAGGACGTTTGTTTTTTAATTATTGAACGTCAAAAAATCAGTTATACACAATTATTATATATTAACTTGACATGGTACGCTATTGTCTCTTTGGGAGCAGTATTTTGTGAATAAGACACGTAGGCCTGCCAATGCCATAGTCCATAGTACAGGTAGCCTATAGAAATATGACAATGCGGAATTTGCCTTAGCTTTGTCCCCGTTTGATGAACACTTTGAATATATCTGTATCATTTCTCTGTACCCTGTACTGTAGTAAGAAAAATGTTTACGCTGTCACTGTCACTGTCAGGGAAAGAATGGAACGTCATTTCCCCCGAGAAATGGCTTAATTAAGTTCGGACATTTCCACTTTTCACGGACAGTGAGTACACTATGAAAATGTAGCATGAATTCGGAAATGCCCGCACAATCAGCTCCCCCAAAAAGTGAAATATCACCCAATAATGTCTATGCGAGTGATGGCACTTGTGTCCTAACACTAACACTACCAACTAACATAACAAAAGAGCGCCTAACCAAGAAAATGTGTGTGCAAGTATTGTTGAAAATGATACTCATAGATAGCTATTTAGTTGCCATAACCAAATGTTGGAATACAGATGAACAAAGCAGATTAATCAAGAGAAAGATAAATAATATTATTATTCGCTTTCCTTTATCGTTTTTCTTTGTGAGATAATTGTTCGTCGTTGGAAGGGTTTCATTGTAAAAGTAAGAACGCATGATGTAGGCCTACATAACATGCCGGAGAACCTATACATTCTTCTTCCTCCTCTTTATCGTTTTCGTCAACTTCAAATCTTCTCATTCTCAGCCATCATCATCATCAGCAGCAGCAGCGTCATCATCAGCAGCAGCAGCAGCGTCATCATCATCAGTGCAGCAGCAGCAGCAGCATCATCATCATCAGCATCATCGTTTTTACCCCAAATGTATTGTTCTTTTACGACTTTTAACTTTAATATTCGGTAACTGTTCCACCGGTAACGGGGTACCTATACATTCTTCTTCCTCCTCTTTATCGGTTTCGTCAACTTCAAATCTTCTCAGCCATCATCATCATCAGCAGCTCATCATCATCATCAGCAGCAGCGTCATCATCATCATCATAAGCAGCAGCAGCAGCGTCATCATCATCATCATTATCATCATGATCATCATCATCATCATCGTTTTTACCCAAAATATATTGTTCTTTTACGACTTCAACTTTAATAATCGGTAACTGTTCCACCGGTAACGGGTATGTAAGAAACTTGTCTCGTGGGCCTTCTTGATCGAAGACCTACCACAATAATATGGTAGTATGGCAGACCTACCGAGATATATAATAAAAGACCAAGTGAATTATTTGTTACATAAACTAAAACCACTTCCCATCCCTGTAGTAAATGGGTACCCGGCCATTTACTATACCATAGTATGGCTATGGGGTAGCCATAATATAACGGCTGATTTACCAGTACATTTACTACATAGTACTACTACATATATTACCATCACCACCACCACCACCACTACTACTACTACTACTACTACTACTACTACTACTACTACTACTACTACTACTAC
>JAUELK010197047.1:0-10731 GCA_031471215.1 Gastropteron pacificum | reverse complement strand
CCCCCCCCCCCCCCCCCCCCCCCCCCCCCCCCCCCCCCCCCCCCCCGCAGAATATTTTTAACTGTAGTATTTGCAATTTAGATATATAGTCAATAATAATCATCATGGCTTCCATATATTTGACAAAAAGATGTGTGTACTTTATGGAATTCATAGGCAATATAGTTGTGGTCATCATTTTTGTTCCTTCCAAATTAGTAAAATTAGTTGATTTATTAACATTGACTATTAGTTATGTGATGGAGGTCAAAGAGGAAGGTAATGACTGATCATTTTCAGACTACTATACTTTCTTGGATAGTCATGGTATGCGGTCTCATATGCCGTCAACTAATATGACAATGCGAGACAACTTTAAAATGTAGTAAATAGTGTAGGGGAGATGAAGGTATGGATGGTTGGCATAGTTGGGTTTAAATTGTTTAATTAGATTTAGAGAATTCATTCAAGGAGATGTCAAGGCTTTAGGATTTAAAAAATTATATTTCACCTCATGTGCTTATGGTCTTAGAAAACGGTTGGTTGGAGAACATACATATATATGATGACCACTGCTTTTTTGTGCTGTTTGCATTATTTAGGATTATTTGACTACTAGAACATTAATTATAGTATAAATTATACTATTATTGCAATTTGTTAAAACTCTGCTCAAGACGGATGTGCAGTGTATGTTTATTTTCTTCTTGCATCATGTATTTTGTTTTGAATATTTATTTGAAGCTGATGGGTGGTCTTATTCTTTAATTGATGATATTGGAAGGAGTTTTATGTTTTCATAACTTGAGAATCACTTGTTATTGTGAATCTTATGAAGTGTGTGCGTGAGTGTGTGTTTGTGTGTATGCGCATGTGTGTGTGTGTCAGTACCAGTGGTGTGCAAAAAGAAGTATGACAAATGTACCAAGTAGCCTATATGGGGCAACTTAAATCTGACTTTTGTTGATGGTGCCTCTTTCAGTTCGTTTCAAAACCGTCTCTTACACCTAACCATACAAGTCAATTTATGACTTCTGTTGACAAACCATGGAACTCTTATATATGCAACTCACCTATCCACTGTTTCTTGCACACAGGTACTATCTATCTTGTGAACTGTTTACTTCTATAACATTGATCTTTGAATTGATGAAAACCCTGCCATGCCTTTTGTGATTCAATCCTTGCTTATTTTCCGTTGAAAGATAAAGGGTATTCCCCATTCCTGATCATGTCCTAGTTGTATTGTAGTAGTTATCCTGTAGTCAGGTGTAGCACAGTATGGAAGCTTCACAATTTTTATTGTCTTACGATTTTTCACCAGTGTTTTAAACCTGTTTTCTTCTTCTTCTTAGTTCTCGAAAGCCCGTTTTGATACCTCAAACTGCATTCAGTGTATACTGCTCTCAGTCACTTTGTTTTATCTTTCGTTTAATTTAGCTCAGTTTTTTTTATCATTCTTGTGAAGCAATGTATCACTTGAGTGTTATATACTTTCAAGTGACGTTTTGTCCAGGACAATGTCAAGTTCCTTCTTTGTATTTGCTAGCATTGAAATGAGCACTTTTACCTTTTTCGAGGTCAAAATAAATGGCATGTGCCCATAATTGTGACTTATAGCTAACATTGTGTATGTTTTGAAGAGGTTTGTACTTTGCCAAATATCTTACACAGTATAACAGGGTATTCTTCAATGTGTTGGTGTTACATTTTAAAAGTCTCCTTTTCAATTTCAATTGTTGACATCATGTGGCCTTATATTCATTTTATGATTTGCCATGAAGCACCTGCCTCTTTTTTAGGCATGCAAATTGGAAAAGCACCATATTTTTTTGTCTTACAATACTTACATCTCAAGGGATTTCATAACTCTATTTGTTGTGCACACCAAGAATTCTTTCCACGTCACACTTGTAATATTTGTGTCATCAGTAGATGTAGGCATCAATGTTTTGCATTCTATTGAAAATTCACATTTTCAGCTTTGAACCTTTTCAACACTTTTTGTTATAGTCCTTGAATTAGACATTCTTATCCACTCACTATCTTTTGCTTTGGTTTTTAAAGAAAAAAGCCGCACGATTTTCTTGTCCTTTCCTAATGTGGTCTATATTTTTCTGTGAGAGATAGGCAGCATGAAGTGGGCACTCCCTCCTCTTAAAAGACTGCTTGTGTGTATGTGTATGATGTCATAACATGATTCCACCAAGTGAATATTTATATTCTCCTTAGATTACTGTAATGATGAAAACAGAATTGGATCTGTGAGTGTGAGGTGTTTGTTGTGTGGTTTGTTTACAGGAGCTTTTATCTGGTGATGTTCCCCTTTATCTTGACTATTGCTTCTTTCATATTTTTCTATCATTGTTTTCTACAAACACTTGGGATTCTGAACCTTGTTGCATGAAAGGGAGTGTAAATGAAACCATTGAAACATGATTGTGCGGTTTCCTCTGGGTGACCATTTATGTCTGCGACTGACTTTGACGGTACAGTACACATATGTATTTTTATTGAACAGAAACAAATATTGCTCTGATTTGCTCTTTTTCCATGTGCATTCCTCTCTGCCACTCGAGATTTATTTCTTGATTTATAGATATCTACAACAGATGTCATGTGACTCTTCTAAAAAAGCATGAATGATACAGTGGTCTCTGCCTCAGTGCACTCCCTGTGGGAACAGATAACTTTACATGTATATGTGTAAGGGGAGTACTGTTCTCAGCTGAACTGAGTTTTTTTCAAAGGCGGCATTGCATGCTATGCAGTTGTTATACCAGGGCTTATACATTTTCTCCCAATCTTACCTTTGATAGAACTTCCAGACTTGTTTGTTTTTCTTATGAAAATGATTTTCTAAGGTACCATGCACATGTGGTAGTAAGATTTATATAGACGCAGTTCTGTCCTGCCAGTCAGAAAAAATGTGCACTTTTGGCGCTTGAAAAGTATGCACTTGGCGTAAGAAATGTATGCACTTGAGCTGATCGTGCACCCTAGTGGAGTGGTAGGTCCTACTTGGTGGAGACCATTGTATCAGCAAAGCAAATCATGGCATGTAACATTTGTTTGTTTTTTCACCCCTTGAATTTCCGCTGCACCCTGCTCAGTCCTGAGTTTGAGAAAAACTGGCTAATGGGTCCATGAGAATAACATAGAGATTATTGACCTACCGCTTTCACTAACATTTTGAATTTTTGATTAAGAAAGTTTTAATGATCATTGAGTTGATATTTTTAATTTCTTACTTGAAAACTGTGATCAACCGACATAGATGTTTTGGATTTAATTTGTATCAACACTTTTTTTTTCAGGGATTTACAGTCTTTTCATTTAGGTGAGAAAATATGAAGGATGTAGCTTGAGTGTAAGAGCCAATTATTTTGTTCCCCTGTCTTTGATGTGATGCATTCATGTTCTATTACATTTATTTTAAAGGAGGAAAGAGGTCATTGACAATGTCCCAAGATTGGGTCCTTTTTCAGTCTTCTTTGTTTTCTATAAAAAATACATGCATGTGATATTTTTTCAAAAATTGGGTATGCTTTGCTTCATTATGAGCATAGATCTTTTATAAAATGTTGACATTCCTTTTGAGACACTGCATTCCACCCTTTCACTAGAAATGTGTGGGTGAATGTTATGGGCTGACTTTGTATAATTGTTTTGTCATGCGCATTTATATGGAAACACATCCGGTTATCTCTTGAGTAGTAATTACTGCGTTTACCTTTGATACTGGCCATGTCATTGTGTGTATACCACCAATCAATCCTTTTTGATTTCCTCTAATCTATGCAGCTAAATATCTGTCACTCTTCATTGTGAGCAATTTTTACTTTGGAATGGATCATGAGCTCTCTACATACAAAGTGATCTTGGCACTGGCCTGATTTTGTTCATGCCCGACAGTATGTTTGAAACTTTTATGTTGATGACAAGGCGATCTGTTTTTTTCTGTCTTGGCATAAATACCGTACCTGTTACTGCCTTTTCCAGCCTTTGCATTTTTGGCCTGATTTCATGATGGAAAGAGTATTTAAGACCATAATATGACATTTCATTTTTTGTTCACTACCCGTTATGGGAGCATCTGTAGATTCTGCTCATTGATACTCCTGTCTTTTTTAATTTTCTTTTTTTTTCTTTCTCATTTTTGTTACAAAATTGTGTGCAGCTGTGTCATGGCCATGTTTTGTCCCTATATTATATATAGTGTATGTACGCTTGATGTATCCTTGATGGTAATTATCCTTCAATATATATGTTAATCTTTGATCAGACATGACTGTTCTTAAATATTCTAAAGAGCCTATGATGAAAATGCTCTCATGGCCTGTACAGTTTTCACTTTATTTTAACCACCTCATTGACAGAGGAATATCATTCTTAACAGTAACTATGTTCAGTACTACTGCACGTTGGCGCCAACCCCACCATAAAGGTCCCCCCCCCCCCTCTCCCCTTTTATGTGCAGTACATGTACTAGAACCAAGTGTTTCACAGGAACCAAGTTTTCATACTTATATGATAGGTCTTAAAATAGGCAAGCCTTAAGATTGTTTACTTTAGAAGTTATCATACACTTGATTTCCTGGATGGTAGAATATGTCTACTCAAAATAGTGTCACAGTTAAGATTTTCTTAAATGTCCTTTGAACAATGTATAATACTACCAGCTGGGGGGAAGTGTAGTGTTGAGCCTATTTGCAGTAGCACTGCATACATTCTGTCATTCTTGTTTCCATTGAAATGCTCAGATGTGTGATTTTAAAGATGTGTTTGTATTTTTTTTATTAATGACATCGTCTGTCCTTGTATTGTATAGACCAAACACTGTTAGCTCTGGCTTTCTGCTGTTGCTTTTGTTATTTCTGTTCTATTTTACTTTTGTTTTTGCTATAATTATCAGCATTCAAATCTACAGCTCTTGAACAAATTTGTTGACAGATTTAGCTGTATAAAATGTCTCATGAAGGTTGTCTTTTCCCCCCCCACTGCCTTTATTGCTTGTGATTACTGCAGTTACTGACACTTGATTTTTCAGACCATCAAATTGTTCATCTGCTTACACATATCTGGTCAATCTTGTTTACTTCTTTTCTTTAAAAAAAAAAATGCTTTTGCTCAACGTGCATTGTCCTAAGATTTTAGAGATAGCACTTGAGAATTCTGTACAAAAGGCATACAATATGAAACATTTACATCAGACCTTACTCTATGGAGCCAACGGTACTGGGATTTGTTTTATGAATACATACATGTGTATGTACCGGTACATGTAGTCTACATGCAGACCTTTCGTTCTGGGAGCATTACTAATGTGTAACCTAGCAACACTTTATTCAGTAGGCTATATGGACTTTTGTTGCTGTTGTCTTTTGATAAATCTGTTCCAAGCCTGAGGGAATTTTGATCAAACTAGACAGTAACTTTACATGGTCGCCCTTTCAAGTATAAACATGTTTCAGCTAACCATTTTACCCCTGTAACTTACAGTTCCCATTTGCTCATCTACGTACTTGGTCAACATTTGGATAACAGAGAGCATTGTGTCGAGGGTGACCCAATCAGTCTGTCGTTACAGCTTGTTTTGAAACATTATTTTGAATTTGTCTCAATGGCAAGGAAATAATTCAAAATGTACAGTTTCTGTGTTTGTAGATACATACACCCTTTTATATATTTTAGACTCCATGCCAAAATGTTAAAGAAATTGTAAGGAATTCTAGAGATGCATGGGTCTCACTAAGACAAAAAGAAGCCAACCCTTTGATCCATGATACCAATAATTTAATGCATGTAGTACACTGCCTGTTTTCTCTTTCAACTGCCATCTGTGGCAACTCACTTAAACCATCTGGCCTTGAATAGTTAGTTTATTTGAAAGTAATGACAGGTTGGTCACCTTAAACTGTGTGCCGCTCTCCTGTTGCACCAAATAAAGACTGTATTGTGGTATCTACCTATCTGTCAAACCCCATTGAAAAGGGCAAACGCTGATGTTATAGGACTTAACACATACATTTTATTGGTCTGTGGAGGAATAAGAGAAGCTACATTATCAAACATGGTAAGCTTGTTGTTTTATAATGCCAGTTCAGGGCTAGGACATTTAGAAGACCATGGTAGTGGTAGGTTTGGTTGTATTGGGAAGTCATGCTTCATCACTGCAGTACCTACCACATGTCCATGTGATCTGATGGAGGAAGAGTAAGGGAACAACACCAAAGTAAAGTTGACACAAGTTTTGTACTACATACAGGTATGTTTAGACTTGTTCAAGGCAGCAACCATCGTTCCTGAATTTTACCGACAGTCAGTCAGTCAGTCAGTTTAACACAGGGAAGTAATCTGATGTGTACTTCAATAAGACTAAAGAAGGTAAACAAGCAGATTCTTAGGTTTTCACACTTTATATGACGGGAACTGTGTCTTTGATAGGGAGCTCTTTTAAGTCGCTGTATTCTTCATGTCATTAAGTTGTTGATATTTTATTTTGCAATTTGTCATTGTGTATTATCATGAGTTACAATTTCCAGTGACTGACCTTGTAGAAGTAAAACCAGCATGTGCCATTAGACCAAAATGTTATATTCAAACAGTCTGATTAATGAATACTTACACTGTCACATATCTATCCTCATAGATCATTCAAGATGCATGCTTTATATAATGTATTTGAGTAGAGGTTTTGATTCTGGGAATTTGTCTACTTTATTAAGGTGTCTTTTGTATTTTTGCTGTGGTAACATTTTTCACGCTTGATGGAATTGTCAGTCTGAATTGTATTTTATAAGTTGTTTCTTCATATTAAACTTGGGTTGCTACATGCAATAGCTGAATTCATATCTAAAGCAAAATCACAACAATAACACTAAAGGCATTTATAAAATTATCAACATTATCGTTCAATTTTGAGATTGAAATTATGCTTGTATACTTCAATTTGAATTACAGAAACATCATTTTGTTCATACTCGTTCCACATGTATTCAAATGACGCTTTATTTATAAGCAGATGTGTATCTGTGTCGGTATCATCAAGTGGATGTGTCTTCAACTGTTGGGAGTGACTACCTGACACAGTCCATGTCAGAGTGGGCGGCCTTGGTCAACACAGTGACAGGGGCTACCCCTCCCCTCCTTGTTCATGCACTCTTTGGATTTTATTTATTTGAATTATGACTCAATAAAGTCTGTTTTAATACATAGTCGTGGCGCTCCTTTCTTTTGTTATAGCTGTTGTGGATTGTGGTTTCGTTTCTGTTTTGTAACTGTCTACTTATGTTTACTCTCATTGTGTGCTTTTTGATGTGGAGTACACTTTGACGCCCATTTGAAGTGATTGAACACAACTTGACATGTAGGCCTTTAAGCAGGGCCATGGTCACAGAATTTGCGCCATCGACTTATCTAGTCTAACAACAGTGGGTCAATAGGATACATCAGGCAAGTGAACACAACAGCTGTATCTAGACATTAGAAAAGATGTATGGGAAGTAGCGAAAGAGAGACAAGTCAGGAGGGGAAGAGGAGAGTGGGTAATGCTCTCAGTCACTCACTCTGAGACACTCGACTTTCAAGTGCACCAAACACAAGTCAAAGGATTGTCCCCCTCTATCTTCCAATTTGCAGACAGCCTTTATTTAGTTTCCTGACACTCATGAATTTGTCGAATTTATGTCATTTCATACAATAATTTGTCCAACAACATCAAGATGAAAAAAAGAAAAAAAGATCCATATAATCACAAAAAATGGACTTCTTCGGTTTTTCTTGTGTTTTTTTTCCCCCAACACGAGAGCGTGTTCCAAGTTGTTCTTGAGGCTTTGTGTAGAGCTAGGTGGCAGCGGAAGGATCCATGTACAGATCCAGTCTAAACGTTTGGGACACTGGAGACGTCTGCCTGGACTAGAGCAGCAGCTGGGGGCTTGGAGGAGCTGGGGGGGGGGGGGCTGCTAAGGGGTCAGTCAGGGTGAAACAGAGCCACGGGAACTTGTACCATTATTATACTCTTTATCATGATAATAATAAATAGAAGTATCGGAGCCCAACTGCTCGTTTAAAGGAAGGGAGTGTAAATATTCAGAAAATCTGAAGTATTCATGATATTTAAGTTAATGCACGAGGATGATTTTCACAGAAATTTGTATCACAAGACTGGAAATTAGAGGGGGTAAAACAGAACAAGATAACCGAGCACAAGTATGTAACAAGAACAACTACCCAATGTTGACTAACAACATTATTTACTTCAGGACACGTTTGGATGACTGTATAGTGTAATTACTAATCAAGAAGTATCTCGTTGGCGGAAGAATTGTTAGAGCTATAAGACTAAGACAATAGCGAGTATTAGTACTAGAGAAGTGTAGAATCGGACATTCTGGCGCTCACACTAGTTGGTGTTAGTTCATCTTACAAATTACACACCCCGACCCACTGTCAGTAAATAAGAAGGAAAACAAACAAACAAACAAACCCCCCAACAAAGCTATACAGTGTTCTTTGTACTATTGATTTTCGTGTAGCCGTTACAAATCTTTGAATGTAAAAAAAAAATGTAATAAAAAAGATACCGAGGTTTCGAATGTTACTTTGCTGTTTTGAAAAATTCAATTGGAATTAATTCCCTCGGATTTCGACGATTTCTCTTCAATATTATCACTTTATTCTTATCTACATATTTCGTTAGCAGGCTATTAATGGGTTGCGGCTTAGATGTTAAGACTGAAAAAATAAAACCCAAACAAAACCCAAACAAAATTGAACATAGTAAATGTTACATTTTCTTTTCAATGACCAATGAATTATTCAAATGACAGATGTGCTGTTAAATGTTTATTGCAATAGCCCGTTATTTGAACGTAATGAAGGCCTATCTTCTCATTTGGAACATGATTATTGACTCCCTAATATAAAAAAATTAACTTGAAGCAGAAAGAAAAAGAAAAGGCACACAGCCTTTTTTTCCGCCATATCATCGTCTACGCTTTGGATAAAATCGTATGGGAAGAATGTGCTTCACTGTATTTTAATAAAAACAAATCAAGTTTGAGATACTGGTTCTGTCATTGGGAAATAAATGATTCAATAACATAAAATGGGACATTGAATAAAAACGTAACGGTTTAAAGAACAACCCAAAAAGGAAAGGACTATTAAAAGGAGGTATTGTAACTAAAACCCTATGTGGAACGGATGACTTGTTGTGGAGACTTGACAAAGATGACTCAGATACGGGGCACAGACAGCCAAGACTAGATGACCTGACAACATGAAAGTAGCGGCAGGGGGCGGACACACGTCTGCGACCTTGAGTCTGCAGTTGGAGAGGTTGGCCTTGACCTCTGAGCGACACCCACAATGCCTTGGCCCTACTGGGGAAGTGCCTTCAAAATGGCGTGCACCTCCTCGGCCACAGCAGCCAGAGAGAACTGGAATTGTTCCTGGGGAAATAGGGCACACCATTGGATGTCGTGTGGCACACATTCATCTAAAGTGATGAAAACAGTCTAACAAACAACGCAAAATAGATCACATCATTGGATGTCACACATTCATCCAAAGTAATTGAAACGGGCTAACAAACAACGAACATTGAACGAAAAGAAAGAAACAAAGAAACAAAACCAAAAAAAGATTGGTAATGATTTTGATCTCGTTGTTGTTGGTCATTTGTCAATCTGATAACGAAGTCTTCAATGTTGATGGGGTGCAGTCACAGTTGAAAGAAGAAGAAGAAAAAGACATCAATTCCCGAAGAAGTAAATGTTTCCTTCCCATCCAAAGAGCTCAAATAGACGTTAGTTTTAGACCGAGGACTACTGTATTCCTCTATACTATTACTATACTATTACTAGGACTTTTAAGACTAAGTCAAAGAGTGTTGAAAACTTACCTTTGTGGTCACCATGGACATGCGCTGATCTCGGATGTGTTCCAATGTCGCGGCCATATCGATCTCCTTTGCTCCTGAAAACATCCCGAGAAACACTGGCGTCACCCCAAAGCAATGTCTCTCAATAGCCACATTACACTATACATTACTGATTAATTTTAAAAGAAAAGACAAGACACGGGAAGAACAAAAGACGTGCGCCGTTGCCCATGATACGGTGATTAGTAGTACATGTATAGTGATTAGTAGTAAATGTAGTACATGTATTAGGACTACTCTTTCAACAGAGGTCACATCTAGTTTCAGCTGTATGACCCGACATCATGTTTTTGATAATAATTACCTAAAAGGTCCACAACTATAATCAAGATAGATGGCACTTTAATAGCGTTTTTCCACGCTCTACAGCTACAGCAATCTCAAATCTCTTTACACAGCCACTACTACATTGACAGACCTGATGCATTCCATAGCCTTCTCGACCTTCTGGGAGACATAGTGATGCATTTGTCCACGCCTGGCGTTCATACCGACATATTAACAATAACTTTCACTGTCTATAGTCTATAGTGGGGTACCCATTGTAAACCTGAGCGAGGTGAGAAAGTCGTGACAAAGTACTTTCCTCATGAGTACACCCTGATGGTGGATGAGATGAGCTACCGATAAAATCACTCCTTACCTTTAGCCATCTTGTTGAGGACCATGTCGATGAGGCAGTAGGTGCCTGACCGGCCACAACCATCACTGAAACAATGCATATCAATATATCATCATCATCATCATCACCATCATCATCATCATCATCATCATCATCATCATCATCATCATCATCATCATCATCA
>JAUELK010197046.1:7190-20239 GCA_031471215.1 Gastropteron pacificum | reverse complement strand
TTTTTACCTGCCTGCACTTAATCCCCCCCCCCCCCCCCCCCTCCAATTTTCTTCTTCTTCAAATGCACTATAATCTAGACAAATATAATTTTTTAAAACAACAAACATAAAACAACACGCACACGCACACAAACATCGTGCTGACTGTGTTCCATCCTTACTTCTACTATTCTTTTTACCTTCGCCTTGAACTCTTTCAATATATATACCGGTAAACTGGTAAACAAAAGAGCCGCACTTTTGCTTCGAAAAATCTGATTTCAGGCCATATCTTAACCATCTTTCACTGTATTTCTTCTACTTCTAGACACAGTGTCAAACCTATTTCATAGTGTACATTCCCATGTATATACATAATGGAAAGCCAGATATGATATAGGCCTATGGTGTACAATACTGTAATGTGTATATGTATGTAAAAAAAGCAAAAACCCATAATACTTATACTGTATTACAGACTGAAAAATGTGAGTAAAAAATGAGAGAGAACACACACATTATGAGGAAAAAAATCATGATTTATTTGTAAACAAAATACAGCTACAAACGTATGTGTAGTAGTAAGTAGTAGTACTAGTAGTAATGGTGTGTACACTTCATGAAGACAATCGATGACAAGTCAGTGAGGATGTACATTGCTGGGTGAAGAAAAAACTATACATGACGGACTCACAAACACTACTAACAGTAACATCAGAGACGATCAGACTGAACACTGCTCTATTGCTCTTTGTAAAAATTTTAAAAAAAAGCATAGCCTCTTCAGCGCATTCCACAGCAGACAACGGAAGGGCTTTTAACACCGGGATACAGACAAACACATGTGAGCTTTAGACATCCTTTCCTACCGCTATGCTTTGTTCGTACAAAGGGGACATGCTGAAGATGGCTGCGCTAAAATAGCCAAGTGTCCCGTCTGTCTGTGCAAATCATTAAACATGGCTTTCAGCTTAGATAATCAATCGAGGATATACGTGGGGCGTGATGAAACAAGAATTCATGAATTTATTGCTGGTATAAGCTTCTTCTGAATATTATGAATGTCAAATTAAATGAGAAGCAATGCTTACTACACCGACTCTACTGACTGCTGCTTTGATTTGTTTTGGTTTCTGAAGCAAAGACGAAAGATACACAAACAAAACAGTCGCAGGCTGGTCCGTAGCCTTTTGCTCCAATAACAATTAAGAGGATAGGAATAAAAGTAAAAGCAGTCAACAGAGAACGAAAACAGAGGAATGATTGATGTCGCTGTTGTTGCGTTTGTATCAGTATCAGGCATTATGTATAATGAGTCCTGCACTACAAGAACAGAGATAACACCAGACAGGTGTAGGCACAGTGGAGGTGTGTGTGACAGGGAGAGATAAATGTGGGCTCAAAAAGAAGCCATGTCCATACATATAATATATATATACAATTGAATGGATTAGACAGCTGCCTATTTACATTATAAGTAAGACATCACACTGCACATTGTACTTATTGAAATATTGAGAACTTTTATTTCAAAATCATAATATACCAGTGTTACATCTTTACACATTTTCTTACAAGCAAAATGAACACATCTCTATGATGAGTAACATGCTTTATGTTATGTTCTGATTTTGATAGTCACACATTTAGTAACTGAAAGCAAGACTTTATATTCGATGTTGTTAAGATTCATTTGAAGGCACAGATCAATAAGGTAACAAGTACACACACATACAATGTATGATGACAAAAACATTCATTAAGGCATAGAGTGAGGACCGGACAATGATGTGAACACATGTAGTGAGAGTGAGAGAAGAGAAGCACAATAGTTTTCAAAGTGAGCGACAAGATTGCAACATTCTCAACAGTGATAGTGAAAGAAAGAAAGAACAATGAAACAGAATCACACCAAAGAGATAACAATTTAAACACGAGCACACAGGAAACACAATGACACAATGCAATCACATACAAATCTCAACAAGTCAACATGAAATCACACAAAATGTTATGAGGACATGAAGTCATAGTCATAAGCACAGTAACCAAACATGATATGAAGTTCATAATAAATAATAAGGTATCATCAGATTATCATACGAATTATATAGAAGAGAATGTCTGATACTTGATTTTGAAAGGGTCACTTGTATGTAAAACTTTATTTACATACATATTGGTTACTAATGAAACATAATCAAGAAGAATGCGTGATTCAGTACATGTGACAAATCTAGACCAAGACTGTATGTATAGAAGTAAGGACCACAAAGTAAAAGCAATTAGCTATACTGTTGGGACTTAGTGAGAAACAGAAATAGTTTTATTAAAACTAATCTTCTTTCAATGCTCTAGCCTAGAGGTATTAATGATTAATAATAATGTTAAACTACTTCCAGATAAAACCTGGATTTGTAAGCGTTATTTCGACAGTTGTCTTAAATTGTACATATATGTATTATTATAATTGGATTCTATATACGTGTAGTACACAGCAAAAAAAAAAAGAAAACATAAGGAAGCTCTTGCAGCTTCTATGATTATGACATCATGAGACAGAATCAAAAACCTTGTATCACTATGAATATATATATGTACACATCATGCAAAGGAACAACACACTTTAAACATATTATATTGATCAAGATCAACAGATACAATGTGTATACTGCATGAACAGGCATATCTAGTGTGAATGTTCTTAAAAAGAAAATAAGAAAAAAGGCGAGGAAATGTTGCTTTTGGCATAACTGACTATATGCCAAAGCATATCAATACTATGTCCAAACACACCCTGTACCCAATGGAGGTCTCAGAGTCAACAAGGGGAATGCGGAATGAGTAACATATCGGGTGTTATAAAAGCCATATAGAGTAATGTTTCTTTTTTAAACATCTATAATATTAATAAGTGGAACTACTGAAACTTCTCAAATAATCGAGTCTGCTGAGTAAGTCCAAAAATGTTTCTCAAGAAAAGAGGTCAAAAACTTTAATGAACTCAAAGATCAATATCATACTAATTCGCATCAGAAGGTAACAAATTTAGTCTTCTCTGCCTATTGCGTGAACACATTAAAAGTCTACAAGCGAGTACTGCACATTCATTATGCAAATTAAAACTGTTAAGGGGATAAAGGTGATGAGGGTGGAAGAAAAGAATAACCCACCAGCTGTGCTGAACACTGATAGTGATTCTTCAGTAATAGATACAAAGACAGTGCAGGTGATAACAACAATGGTAAATGATGGCAGATAGAGTGATCAATGGACAAAGGAAACGAGAACAAAGAAGCCAGAAAGTAGTATAAATCACATATTCAGAAAAAGCAGAGAACGAAAACAAGTGTTAACAAAAACAATAGACAACTGAAGACATATCTTGTACTTGTATCAATGGTAACAAGTTTAAATTTTGATCCATACATTGGCAGAGACAAAGAGAAATCAGCATGGCCTCCCACCAATGTTGCAGAGGATAATAGAAGTGATAACACAAATACATGCACATAGAGAGCACCATGTAGTAGATAGGGACGTATGAATGTTTGCAGGCACACCCTTTCAATAGGCTTGAACACATGTGTGGCACATTTTACTATTTTCTGTAGACTATAGGCATATATCACGTTTTCCAACAACTTTCATTCTGAAGATATCCGACTCCAGACTAAATCCTAGCAATTTCCAATCCTATGTGTGTGGTTGGTGGTTCAGTCGCCCCCCTCTACTTTGTTGATGAGGTTGTCACACAGGTCCGTCAGTTCCTTGTTCTCTTTCACCTGGACAAGGAATAAACATTGACTGTTGTTACACTCTGCTCGGTGGAATGATTGGTGTTAATTTTAATCTTAATCATGGTGTACTCATATTTTGATCTTCTTCTCCTTCTCAATCCAGCAGTCTTTGAGCACTTGCTCTTCGGCCTATTGCCATGAAGTAATATTGATTGGTCTCCATGTTTTAATCAAATTTAACATTAATTGATAAAGAAATACAAAATTGCATCTACAAACAAATTTGAAACAACATAAAAAAAATCCATGAAGTACTAAAAACCTAAAGCGCACTGATCTTGCTGAACAGCGGGAAAATGTGCTAGATACTTATTCAGCTGTGTTGATATAGCAAGAAGGCAAAAAATAAAAAAATAAAAATTACAGCACAACTGGAGCACACAAAGCATGTCATCTTGTCATCATCTGCCAATACAATATATAACAATACTCTACTCCCCAGAAACCCATGTTTTGAGACATCATCTTACCTTAGACTCAAGGTTGACTTCCAACTTCTGTATCTTCATGTCCTTGTGTTTCAGAGCTCCCTTCATACTGCTCTCCAACTTCTGGTGCTTCTCTTCTTGCCTGAAGATAGACATAAAGTGGACCATTCAGGTAACAGGCTCACAGCAACAAACACTGGTAAACAAAACAGTTTGTCCCTGAGGCCTAATGGCCTGGTTCTGTCAACACACAGGGTTGCGTTTCCATGGAAACAATGATGTCAGCTGTAGGCTTGCACTGACTTGTCAATAGTCACCACTGAAACTTAGTGAACTCGAAGGTCCTACATTACTGTAATGTCAAACCTTGAATTTAATGATAAACTTGATAACAACTCACAAACACAACAAATTCAAAGTCTTGTACAGACAACTGGACAACTAGCGTGCATTTACTGGGCCAGGAGGAGCAAGGCTAACTTATATATATGGTAATCAAAGGCAATTAAAACATTAGTTATTCAGTCCCTTGAATTATGTAATTAAAGATAAACAAGATGAAGGCTACCATACATTCAATTACCGGTACAATATTGCCGTCAGTTCTTTCTCCTGCACTACACTTTTAGAATGTTTACATTATTCCATGTACGGGCCATATGTCGCTGGATCACTGAAGATGAAGAAGATGATGACCCAACAAGGGTCCTAGTTTTACTGTTGTACTCACTCTGCAAGCTTGGCCTCTGCCGTCTCCTTCAGTTTTTTGTAGGCTTCTTTGTTCTTGATGCAAACCTCGTTGGCAGTTTTGATTTTTTCTTCAAGAGTTTTCTGGTTCTGTGGAAGAAAGCCACAAAATCTCATGAATAATAATGCCATAGAACACACAAATTATATGAAGTGAACTACCACTGTACTACATTTTCCTTACTAAATTGTGAACATGTGCAGAACATATAACCTTTGAATAATAATAAAAAAAACATTCTCTTTGATGTTGAAAATACCACACACATTATCTAGCATTCAAATAGAATAAGTGAATAATCACGAAATATGTTCACATTGAAAACTTGTGGGCTTTACGGCAAAGCCAACAATGAACTGAACCTAGTAAACAAAGAAACTTCGCTGCCAAGAGTCAAGATAATACAAAAAGTGTACACAGTGACAAAAATCATATAGACATTACTACAGACCAATTGTTACCATACACTAAATATTTCGTGATAAATAATTCAATCAGGTCAGATTTGAAAAAGAACTAAGAAGATAAATGTATAAACTTACAGTGACTGCAGACTGTAGAGCCACCTTCATCTTCTCATAGCGCTTGTAGAGATCATCAAAAGATTTCTCCAAAGCTTTGTTGTCTTCGATCATCTGAGGACAAAGATGCAGACAAGAATCATAATTCAATTTGCTGCGATAAGAATTCATATTAAATTTAATTATCAATAAACACTGATTTAAATAGTTTTGTCCCCAGCACATAGACAACAAGCATATGATTGCCTAAACAAACTTGGTTCATCTTTCAAGACAAAATCGTTTCTGATTTATAAACAATTCTTTTTTAAAGCATGTGGGGCACTGAATCACAGTATGGGGTGATGGGCAAAGTAAGTGAACTGTGATGCTACCAATCAATGCTCCTGAATGTGTTTAGATGGGTCATACTATAATGAAGCACATTTTCTTTTTACGCTGCATCAGTGCATCTGTGTGGAACGCAATGCCGCCAGCATATCTTAGAAACATTGACAAAACCCCCCATTTAAAAAAAGAGCATAAAACATACCTTTTTCAGGAATATTTGTTTTAGTAAGTGTTGTCAATTTGTTATTAAATAACTTTTTGTATCCATCATGATTGATCATGTGTATTAGGTCATATTGTGATTGTGCCTGTGTGTTTTTTATTGTAAAGCGCCTAGAGCCTTTTGTATACTGTATAGGGCTATAGAAATAAACTATTATTATTATTAAGTATGAATAAGCATTAGACTGAAAGCCATTTTATACACTGATGATAATGGGAAATTGTCAAAAAGGAGGAAAACCAAATATCCGAGTGATGAGAACAGTTCTCAACATTATCTTTCTAATATGGAGACAATTATACATTTCAACATAACAAAAATGAAAATGATGTGTACATTAGCAGAAAAGTAAATGCTTCAACGAAACAAAGCGTTTATAAAATGATGATGAGAACATAGAGAAGTAGAAGTATCAACACAACATAAAAATGATGCCTTCCTATGTGCTTTGTGTGTAATATGTTTTCAAAATGTACCCAGCCTTGACCTCTATCTTTCAGGGGAGTGGGCAGTTTACCAGCATGCACAAGATTCATGAACGCAAGATGTGTGAATGTGTGAGTGAACAAGTGAGAGTAAGACATCATGATTATTTTTAATGTAACAGTATTGTATTGTTTCAGCTATTTTTGTACTGCATGAATGTTTTGTCACTGTCCCATGTACACCGACATGAGTTTCCCCATTTGCGTGGATCAAAACAAGTTTATATTATCCTATAAAAAATAAACTTAATTACTACTATCACTATGTGTAAGGTTGGATACCGAAGTTGACCACTCACAGAATGGTTATCTTGCATGGCCTTGGCGGCTTCCTCTGTAGCCTTTTCTTTGTGCGCTGTTAGTTCTGTAGTTATTTCATGGTACTCAGAGAGAACCTCACTGGGGAAGAGGACAATTTTAAACACGTACATGTGAGACCAGAATTCTGCACTTTTTGTTTTATTCTGATACTGTTTTCATCCCTTCCCATGGAAATTCGACTTAGTGTTATGAGCTCTGCTTTTCGCTGAAGCCAAGATGCACTTGCCACAGAGCAGCATTTAATAGCCATTTTCTTTTTCTTTCTTGGGGGGGTAATGATATGGTTGAATTTTGAATTTTTACTGGACATCGACCATAACTAGCCTTCTCTTCATCAATTTAAAACTGCCAATGGATCTTTAACGGGAGTTTATCGTCCTTATCCAAGAAGACTAGGTGCTCGGTCACACAAATCAAGGAGACCAACCAGGGGCTGAAAAACACTCTACTTACTGCAAACTTTTCAATTTCCCTTGCAGAGTTGTGACCTCCGTGCTGAGACTATCAATCTCTGAATCTTTGGCCTCCACTTCCTCCTTGTGTTTGGCAGCCTCTGCCTCCTTTTCTTGAGTACTCTTTTGTAGGATAGACTCAAACTCTTTCTCTTTCTTATGTAGCTTCTCCTGAAACTGTTTGTCCTTCTTCATGACCATCTCTTGGAACAGGAGGGACAGCTGGCTCTTCATCTGGTTCATGTCTGCGTCAGTGTACTTAGCCTCCTGGGTTTAAAAAAGTAAAAAAACAAACAACGATATTATGTGAATATTTGCTTGATCAAAATTCTGTCTATAGCCATTCAAAACCAAGACCAGCATTTATAACACTGTCCTTGAATAGCTCAAAGCACATGATGTTTGAGAATTATGCCTGCTCAACTTCCTGGAATAAGACAGGTGAACATTTTGAGTGATTTACACAAATCCTTTCTCTATCACTGTATTGTATACACTTTCTTCATTCCTTTTCAGGGAAATTTACCTTTGTGTTATGAGCTCCGCTTTTTGCTGAAGCCAACACGCAGTCGCTACAGAGCAGCGCCTATCTGCCATTATATTTTTGAGGGGACGAGGGGGTTATGATAGGGTTTAATTTTGAATTTTACCCGCACAGTGGCCTACTCTTCATCGATTTCAAACTGCCAAGGCACCTTAAACGTGTGCAATGTGCACACAGGACCTCCGAGTTTATCGTCCTTATCCGAGAATACTAGGTGCTTGGTCACAGCTATCAAATACGTAAGACTAAGTATTCTCTCCCTCTTGGATGTTCACTGTAATAAAAAAAATATTTAAAACCCCCACAAAAAGTCCCAAGCAATGTTGGTATAGAGTGAGAAAAGATGTCCAGACCTGTACAATGTCCACCAGCTGTGCACCAGCCTGTTCTGACACCATGTTCTGTACAAGGATCTGTGGACACAAACAAAATGCAGTGGTTGGATTACCTTTCATTTCAACAATAAACAGTCACCTTTTGAGAAAATGTATATTATTAAATTTATCTTATTGTCAAGCAGAACTAAACAAGAGATCGATAAGCTTTGACAATTTTACACATGAATATTGACATGATCTTTATAGGGAAATTTCTCATCAAACACTATACATACATTACACCAAGGTGTAAAAAGCACCCCCTCTAAAAGTAGTACATTCCTTTAGATTAAAATAAAAACCAGCCATCAATATTTTTCATCGAAGTGATTAATACAGGATATTGTAGTCTTGGTGCCAGACAAAGAAACATGACGCCATATTTTTTCTTTCTAAATTAATGTACAGCATAGTCTTGCACTGAGATGAAGTGATAAAGTAGTCAAGAAAATGAAGAAACTCTTTGGTGAAATAAAACTACACAGACAAGGTTGGAGTGATGACAATCAGAAGTGAAAAACGAAAAGAAAGTAAAATGAGAAAATAGTTTTGATTATTGAAATTATGAGAACTGGGTAAAAGCCTTGCAAGTCAATCTCTAACAAGGCACAAAACTTTAACTACTTACAGATGCCATTTGGTCGCCTTCCCCCTCCAGGGTCATGATCATGTCCACTTGGTTGGCCGCAGTCTCCTCTTCAATGCTGGTGGCAATGGTGCGGTTGTGGATGTTGCGTGTGATGGTGCGTCGTCGCTGCACCTTGGGTGGGGTGCCAAACAGGCAAACACTTTCGTCCACCATGCTGGGGGAGGAGGACATTCTTTTAAAGAGAAAGTGGATTTTGAGTCTTTGTTGGGCAATGATTTACGCAGTGCTTATTCGCCATACAGTATGGTATGACGAATAAGTGGTAGGCGCTTGTCCGTCATACATACGACGATGAGATCAGTTTGGTAAGTGCTAAGGGATTGGGGATTTTCCCCTAGAGAGCTTTGTTTGACAGGTCCTCCTATGTTGACACTTAGGATGCCCCAAAATAGGGATGCCAGGTCAAACTTCACAGGCAAGTTACATCATACACTTATGTCAACAGGAGGAGTCAAATTTGTTCCGACCTACGCGTGATTGGGTATGGTTCCATCTTGTCTGTGATTGGCTGAGAACGCCCATCTCGTGGTATGACGGATAGGGGCTGCCATGATTTATGATGGAATGATTCTTTGCAGCCTTCTTAAAAATGTATAACTGATTTTAAAGTCATTGTGTCACCTCGGACAGATATTTGTGTCTATCAATGTGAGAGACAATGTCTCTCAGAACAAAAGCTATATATGGTACCATGACAATTTACAACATTTGTACAGCAATTTTCTGTAATGGACATGTGTACATTATATGTCTAAGACTGCTAGTACCTTGAATTGACCATGGCAGACCTTGAAGCTTGCAATTGTTTTTGTTGGGATACTGAGGACATAAATGTACAGAATTCAAAAGCCAGTAGACAATATAGATCTTAGAATTTTATCTTTAAAAGTTACCTGCTCTTTCATGACTAAAATAGAAAATAAACTCAATTTGAAAAGGGTGTGGCTATGGCTATGCACACCAATTTCCTGGTGCAAGTTTCCTCCTGCTATTCACACCAGTTACACGGGGAGTAGTAAGTATCATCAGTATTCATCAGGTGTATTCGATAGGGCAGCCATGACTAGCTAGCCAGATCTAGGTCAAATCACTGAATCACTGGTTGATAGACTTAAATTCAAACAGACTGGTGTCGCGTCGTGTGTCTAAAGAAGAAAAAAACCTGCCAGGCGCACTTAGGTGGGTGTTTCCTGTGATGTGAATAGCAGAATAGCCACTCTGATATCATAAACGGTGGCATTGTATTGTAATTATTTATGCAGTAAGAAAAATTGACCTTAAAAAAAAAGACGAACAGAGAGCAACAACCAAACTGGTAATGTAATGAGAAATGTTCCGTCTTCTTACTTTGGCCAGGACTTGCAGGCTTTGCAAAGGCAGACTCTCTTCGTTCTTGGAGTGGGTCAAACTTGAGTAACAATGATCCTCTCTTTACTGCCTCAGAGCTCTGATGATTAATACAAGATGAATATACCACATGAAATTGTTAGTACATGGGACAACAACAAAACCCCAACGGAACTGGATGTAATGAACACAGGTACCATGTTGAAATAAAGGATACAAAGTCAAAAGTTGATTGAACTTTGAAAGGGATGACTATTCTCTGAACAGACTACTAGTGTCAGTACAGGGTTAGGCAGGAAAAAAATGGAAACAGAATGGCTACTCTTTGTATTTAGCTGCATGTGGCAGTATTGACACTGACACTGAACTAGCATAACATTCAAAATACAATGAATTACACAGTACAAACACTGATTACAATAATCAGAATAAAGACATCCTATGAAGATGTCAATTATAGTGAATTCTTTTTTGTAGAACTTTCAGACACGGTAGTACATTGAGTATAAAATAAGGAAATTCATCAAAGTGCTTACAGGGACATTGCCAGCTTTCTCCAACATCTCAAAGATCTCATCAGTGAAAGCTGGAGATGAAAAAAAACAGGTACAATTTTGATAAAAACACACTTTATACGGAAATCCAAAACTATGTATCAAAATCAAATCGTGATCTTACTCTATAAAATTGTTTTCCTCCGTAAAATAGCGAAGTTGCATAAAAGCATAGCGGAGGCTATTCTAGCATGACAATATATTAAAACAAGAATTCATCATCATTATCTGATTCTTGTGTGAAATAAAATCCAATTCCAACAATAGCAAACAAATCCTACAAGATGCCAAATTGAACTGGTGGTAGCTTAACTAGAAAATGTCAACATCAAGAGTACAAAAGTTGGGTGTGGAACAGAAAAACTGCAATCATGTATCCCAAGGAGGCATGAAACTTGAAATTGAAATAAATAAAAAGAAAGTTTCTCACCTTCAGTTGCAGGAACAAACATCTCCTCTGCCGGCTGTTGGGATTGTGAGGCATTAGTAGTAGAAGATGTCCCAAAGAAGTCTTCTAGTCCAGTAACAGGTCCTGTAGCCATAGCAGTGTTGCCTGGGATACCAACACTAGAGAACATTTGTGGTCCGCTCGTGGGCAATTTCTGCTCTTCAGGAACACTAGTTTCTTTTGGCATTTCTGTTTTGCTTGTTTTGAGCTGCTCTGTTAACTGGGGAGGATCTACAGGAAGAGGGTCAAAGTCCATACTGGAAGGCAATGCAGCGCTCTCCTTTTTGTCCGATCCATCTGTTTCTTTGCTTGTTGCTGAGTTCACAGGGGAATCCATGCCTTGCTCCTGTGGCTGAGATGGGTTGGAGTTATCCTCATCTGTACTGCCAGTCGGTGCAGATTCTTGTATGTTTTTACAGACAGGAGAGTTGGGAATCTGAATTTGTGTCTTGAAAGGGTCTCCTTGTGTGTCAGAGTCAGACACTTTATTGGCTGGAGAATTGAGCAGTTGTTTCTTGGATTGGGAAGGATTTGTTTCATTTACATTGTTTGTGCTTCCACTGACTGGGGAGTTTGGAATTTGACCCTTACTTTGGAATGGGTTCTCTTCCAATTCAGGATTCTTGGAGATGGGAGGATTGGGAATTTTATTGTTAGACTTACTAGGATCTTCAACCTCCACAGCAGGTCCATCCTTACTTGAATTCTGCGCCTCTGATGATTTCTGCTCGTCAACCTGTGTTGGTTCCTCTTTGATGACAGCATTGACTGGAGAATCGTCAGTGTCTACTACGTTGGTCTTTTTGAGATCAGGAGAATTCGAAACTTGGCTCTTTGTTTTGAAGGGGTCACACTCTTGGTCAAAGTTATCAACTTTGTTACCATCAGTCACTGTCTCTGTGCTGTTAGTTGTAGAAATGGGAGAATTGGGGATCTGGCTCTTGGACTGGAAAGGATTTTCATTTGCCTCCTTGATGTTGGTACAAATTGGTGAATTTGGAATTTGGCTCTTAGATTCAAAGGGTCTTTCCTCTGTTTCTTTGTTGATTCCAGAAACTGGTGAATTTGGAATCTGGCTCTTAGATTCAAAGGGTTTTTCCTGTATCTCTTGGTTACCCCCAGAAACTGGTGAATTTGGAACTTGGCTCTTAGTTTCAAATGGGTTTTCTTCTGTATCTTTGTTGATTCCAGAAATTGGTGAATTTGCAACTTGGCTCTTTGTTTCAAATGGGTTTTCCTCAACATCTTTGTTGATCCCAGACATTGGTGAATTTGAAACTTGACTCTCAGTTTCAAAGGGGTTTTCGTCTGTTTCTTTGATTCCAGAAATTGGTGAATTTGCAACTTGGCTCTTTGTTTTGAAGGGGTTTTCCTCAACATCTTTGTTGATTCCAGAAATTGGTGAATTTGGAACTTGGCTCTTAGTTTCGAAGGGATTTTCCTCTGTATCTTTGTTGATTCCAGAAACTGGTGAATTTGGAACTTGGCTCTTAGATTCAAAGAGTCTTTCCTCTGTTTCTTTGTTGATTCCAGAAACTGGTGAATTTGGAATCTGGCTCTTAGATTCAAAGGGTTTTTCCTGTATCTCTTGGTTACCCCCAGAAACTGGTGAATTTGGAACTTGGCTCTTAGTTTCAAATGGGTTTTCTTCTGTATCTTTGTTGATTCCAGAAATTGGTGAATTTGGAACTTGGCTCTTTGCTTCAAATGGGTTTTCCTCAACATCTTTGTTGATCCCAGACATTGGTGAATTTGAAACTTGACTATTAGTTTCAAAGGGGTTTTCTTCTGTATATTTGTTGATTCCAGAAATTGGTGAATTTGCAACTTGGCTCTTTGTTTC
>JAUELK010196935.1:0-10731 GCA_031471215.1 Gastropteron pacificum | reverse complement strand
TACACACACACACACACACACACACACACATACACACACAGACACACACACACACACATACACACACACACATACACACACACACACACACACACATACTCTCTCTCATACACACACACACACACACACACACACACACACACACACACACACATTTTCCCTACATGGTTGTGAATAGAACAGGTGTAATAGAAAAGGGAGAGAACAACAAAAATACTATAGAATCGACATAATTGTTTTGTCATACTCTCCCATGGAAATAAAAATTGACTTTGATGAGAGACTGTGAATGAATGAAGAAATGTATACTCAAATATAAAACAAAACATGAAGAGCTCATAAAGTCTTATACAGTCTGTATTGGCCTGATTACAGTTTGGAACCTTTTTTTTTTTTATATCTTTGTTTGCAACATGTTTTGCCATTTCATTTTCTGAATATTCTGATCAAAATCAGCTTCACTAGACTTTAGAGGAGCAGAATATTGAATATTTTCACTACAAATAGGTCTTGCTTAGGTTGTTTGAGAAAAAAACGTTCTTAAAATAGTCATACTATTTTTATGATAATGATACTAATAGAGGTGAAATACATGCAATAATGTTTAAGAATAATAATATACTTATAGTAAAAGCATGTACAATACACTTTCTTTAGGACAACTCACCTGCTATGGTTTCGGAGAACCGAAATATGTACATCATGCACATGTATGTAGAAAAAGATGTAAGTGTGTTTGTATTGCAGGGTCTTAACATCCCTGAAGACACAGAACCCCGAGCTGAAGGTGATGTTAACACTGACCATCGGCTTTCCCTCAGTTGTGGACACTGGCTCAGCTGAAGTCATGGCAAAGTAAGAACTGGACTTTGTCAGGAAAATGTCTTCATCTATATTTAGCAGTTTAATGAGTGGAATGAGCAACATCACTTTACCGTCAGCATACACGCTTTTAACTCTGTCATTCTGTAAAACCCCGTCAGCAGCTGGACGTTTGATTACTCTCTGACAAAACTAATCCCATTTTTGTTTGTTTCAAATACTACAAGTTGACAAGGCTAACCTTTCCTGAAAACATGGATACAAATTGTATGTGCTGTTGAAATGATGTTTGGATAAAGAAAAGAAAAAGTGTCTAGAAAAGATTCACCTGTATTTTGTGTATCAACACATTAGAAACGCTTTTGATGGACTTTCAGTGACAAATTGAGCCCAGTGGTAGTCATTTCATTTTTCTTTCATGAAACATGGATTTACATGACAAGTCTATTAATGAATTCATATTCTATCCATCTTGTTTTCTTCTAGTTTCTCAAAAGCTGCCGTGAACTTCTTGAACTATTACAACTTGGATGGCTTTGACATTGATTGGGAATTCCCCACAGAGAGAGAATTCAAAGACGTGGAATTGTTTTTGAAAGTGAGCAACGTTTTATACACTGTTTTATTGTAACTAGTGTGAACAGAGTTTGTACAAAATCTTTTAGAGCGCCAGCCTGTTATAATGTTGCATAGAAAAATACTATTCTAGAGATCAGAATGAGAATGAGAGAGGAGTGAAGATTGAGAGTGGAGGGCTACATCCATCAGTGGATGGACATGGCTTAGACAAGACAAGACAATTGAAACAATCTAAGGGCAACAAATAAAATGCAATACACTGCTTTTACAGACAAGTGCTGAATCAGTTTCTTGTCTCTTCTTTGTTTGTTTTTTCTTTACGTCTGTTATAACACAAACCCCCCCACAACTATGCTCTTGGTTTTCGTGGTTCGTACTATCACAGATCAGACACACAAAATGGTGAGAAATTAGAGGTAAATCTAAAGCTATTATGTGTAGAAATGTTTACATGTAGAGTTGAGAAACTAAATTTCATGATGCACTCTCCACAGGTTTTCAGTTCATATCTGAAGGCGTCACAAAAGCTTCTCTCTGCAGCTTTACCTAATAACCCATACAGTTTCAATACAGCATACTCAGCTGAGGTTGTTGGCAAGTGAGTATTTCTTCAGGATGAAAACTTTTCTGTGTTTCAGTAGGGCTGATACTTTACCAACTCTATAGTGGAGACATTTTCTAACAAAAATGCCATATGTGATTAGAAAGTGCTAAAACGATATTCTATAATTGGTATCATCTTATCAATCAACTCTTTGAAAAATGTCACATACTCTGAAACAAGCATTTTCCTTTATTTGACATTTGATGGACTAGTATTCAAATATAGAACATCTCAGTACCATAACAGTATGACAAACATAAACATCAGTTTCTGTTGCTTGGTTTGTGCTGCAGATACTTGGACTTCATGACCGTGATGACTTACGACTTCCATGCATATCACAATGCAGACAATCTCACTGGTTACAACAGCCCTTTGTATGCTCCTCTTGGTGAATCTCTACTCAAATCTACGGTAATTTATTTATTGTTTGCCAGACCTTATTATGCAACCATTGTTTGGTTCTGTTTGAAAAATTAGACTAGTGTACTCATCAATTTAAGATTCTTGATTACATCAGAGCTGTATTTTATTGCATAGAAGGAAAGTTGTACAAGTCTTATACAATTCATTCTTTAATAAAAAAAAAAGTAGATAAGGTTGCATGCAGAGAGATTTTACTTTGTTTAAGATTCTCTTACCCAAGTTTCTTGAGAGCACTGACTGCTGGACCCATACCTTTTATACTTCATGTAGCTAATATGTACTGACTATTTTTTCTTTTTTCAAAGAAAAATGGTTTTCATTAAGGTCATAACCATTTTCAATGTGCGATTTGTATGGGACAATGGATCAAAATTCAAGTTATTTAACACCAAGAATGGTCAATTACTTTGCAAACTATTCTCATTGCTCCAGGCTGGCATGATGACCTACTTTGGACTACGTGACATCCCAAAGCACAAACTGCTGATGGGCCTTCCCCTGTATGGCCACGCTTGGACTCTGGCCAGTGCCTCACACCATGGCCTGCACTCACCTGCCGTGGGCAAAGGGCCACCCAGTCCCTACATGCATGCACCAAATTATTTCTATCCAGATGTAAGAACAATGCATATTTCTTAACACCATTAGACTAATGTTGTCAAGGTTCTTTAGTCAGTCTATGGAATCAATCAATGAAGAAATGGTAAATCAACATTTATGATAAGATCACATACCATGTGTGCTTTGTTTTGTTGCTCAGTCTTGTTATTTGAAATTGCATTGCTTTGAATAATTTAAGGGAAACATCTTGTATGCAACACACACAATTTCCTATGTTAATGACACTGGATGAATAAAGTGTTTCTTATCATATCTTAACTCATTCACTACGACAAACTGGTCAGTTGGTGCAGGGATGATAGGTCAATATCTCGCCCCGCGAAGGGTAACCCCAAATAAAAAGATATGTTTGGACCCAAAAACTACTGCGGAGTGAATGAGTTTTCTTCATTTATATTTTTTTGTACTGTGTCCAGACCTGTGTGGCCATCCAGCAAGGAGCAACAGCAGTCCAAGATAAAGTCCATGGAGCAGCCTACCTGTACCACAACACAACCTGGGTAGCCTATGATAATGTGGGGACTATTGAAGCCAAGGTAACAATGTCATACGTCATGCGACAATCAATCAAGTCTTGTTCATAGAAACAGTTTTGCAGTGTAAAGAAATCAAGAAATGTATTTTTAAAGATATTCATACTACAATTTTGGTTGTATACTGATCCTTCAGGTTCATAGAAAACCCCTTTGACAATATATCATCAAGGTTCATTATGTTAGACATTATCAATTCTCATTGTTATTAGATTGAATTGAATGAAATGCTCATTTTTATGATGTCTGGTTATGTAGTTGGTTTAGAAAGGGCTCTTGTAGGCTATAGTAACACATTTTCAAAATATTGACAATAACAAGGGTGGTATTGCACCAAATTGGGGTACAATATGCCATTAAGTGTAGGCAGCTTGCTCATGTGTCAGAAAAAATGATTTCATGTATGAATCAGTTTTTGTTATTGTAATCATGCTTTGTGTTTTTCAGATGACTTTCATGAAGGACCATGGGTTTGGTGGTGTGGGTGTTTGGGCCATGCATCTGGATGACCTACCAGGTGTATGTAAAAATGGAAGTCTGCCTCTGCTCAAGACCATCAGGTCTCTGTTGTAGAATTGTGAAGCTTGTAGTTGATTGTACATTTTTTCTTTTGTGACATATCAAAGAAATCCGAGTTTACACTGGAGCCGCTTTTCATCGTATCTTCTGATCAATTTTGACTGATTTGTACTTTAAACCGCGCCATTTTTTAGTGACTCCTATTCTGTTTAAATGTAATTGTTTGTAATGTGCATTCAGCATGCATGTGAATGGAAATGCGCAGTATAAGTGTGATGTATGGTTATAATTTTTACTACTATTATTATCATTTTTATTATAATTCGATGTAATATTGGCGATCGTAACATATATACTTAAAAACAGCCATGATGTATGGTTATCAGTGTAATGAGCCATGCCATTATAAAGATTGCCCATGCATTCAGTAGCATCACATTGTAAGTTATTTACATTTTATAAGACTATTGACATAGTTTTATGTTTCAGTGAAATTTTCTTGACAATAAGTTAGTGGTGCTTATATTTACTTCACAAATTTCTCATCTCTGAAAACATACAAATAACATTTTTATCTTGGGTTCTATTGTTACTGTTTCTAGACAATGTATTTTTGGTACTCTGCCATGGTAACATTTACATGTAAACATATTCAAATATAAGCTTTTGCATCCCTTACACTTGTATCTCATGTACTGACCTCTTCGTTAAGGATGTATCAAAGCAATGAAATCATATAGCGACTTAGCTGCTACTGTAATTAGCATTTGTGGTGACAGCCTCCCAGGGATCTTTGTCTCAGATTCTTTATAAACCACAACATTTAGCACAGATTATGTTATCCAGACAAGACTCTCTTTATTAACTGTAGTAAGGGAAGAGGTAGTGAGAAGATTTAAAAAAATTGCTATTTCAATATGATTCAAGATTTGCAATTTCAAGATGTTGGCGGGCGCTAACAGTTAGTTCAGCTTGTACAATGGTACGTGTCCATGTATCTCTATGACTGACATCATTTGTATTGCCATTTCACCTGTTCTTCAACTGGATGCAGTTTCTGCAAGTTTTGATTTTCTACTTCAGAGTTTTAAAATGTCTATTATTGTAATGTTTCTCTCATGTTTGTGTATTGACTGAAATGGCGCAAAGTGTGATGGATCACTCTTTGTATTGGATTGCACCATGGAATGCCTTGTGCAATCATGGTCATGATCAATGATGGTGGAATACTTGTTGGATAGTTTGCTTGCTCTACTTGAATGCACACATGTTTGCGTTGTTTCCTTTTTTTGCTTATTTGAGTTGTAATAAAACTATACTTCACACACTCCAGAAAATATGAAAGACTTGATTCACTTTTTAAAAAAGTATTTGTGTTAAGTTAAAATTTGCACCCATACACCTACAAAAACATGTATAAAAAACAAGGACTTTGTAACTTATCTAGGAAAATGAAAGCCACATAAAACTCAAAACAATTGGCAGATGAAACTAAGGAACAGAGATAGATCCACTCTTTCTTTTAATGTGTGAAATTTATTAAGTAAATTGTTGTGATGAATTTGTATCTATGTATTTACAGTCAGGTAAGTTTGATAAAAAGTGTGGACACATGTATGTGACTTCGTACTTCTTTTTGACATGACTTGAACAAATATTATTTTCTTGTTGAGAGTAAATGAATACAGACAATCAGAGTACAAGAGACAAATCAGTGACAAAACAAGAATAAAGTTGTGCTGTTCTGTTTATTAACCAAAATTGTTAACTGTGGGCACAGCAGTCAACACATGACTACATATATATATAGCACAAAATAACAGCAGTATAAAAACAGTCTCAGCAGTCAAACTGTTCAGGCTTTTTGGCAGTTTATCACAGTTTACAGCAATGCTGCCACTAAATATTAATTATCAGACAAAGGAAAAAAGACTCAAGAAGATCTTACATATAGAAAGCAATACTTCAGAGACTTTGTTTGGAGTGTTCTTTTAGCAGTTTAATGTTTCTTGACACCTGTGTAAATCTAAATTCTTGCATGATTTAAATAAATTCAAAGACATGTTCAAAAGTGAAAGGTACTGACATCCAGCAAACTTGATCTAGGCCTACAAATATACATACATAATGCAGTCCACTGGTTGGTGGAAACGCCTCTTAACATAGGTATACATGCAACAAGTATTCAAACCTTTAAGACAAAAAAAGAAAAATTAAAAAAAAATCTAAATGTTATGAAAGCAGAAGGAATCTTCCAACTGATGAACAGTGAATCAATTCAATTAGAAATGGCATTAAATATGATGATGCATCTTAGGGCTTTCCGTTGCCACTTAAAGCAAACAAAAATCAATAAAAGGACAGTCACTTTATATCCTTGTTAGTGTTAACAGAAAAAATTGTAACACACTGAGTTACACTGATGCAGTCTACGTGAAAGGTATTGATTCAGCTCTATATAGATAAAACAAATTGTTAGAAAATAAGAAGCATTTCTCAAGCACATGGAATGAACAAGGTGCAGTATTTTTACATAAATGTATTAAATGGCATCAAGAGAAAACAATACATAATATTATATCACAGCTATTCTGTTTGCTTGCATGAACTATGAAGTAACAACAAAAGTACTCATGTAAAGTGCTCACTGAATAAAAGTATATCATAAGTAGGCCTAGATAAAACCATTTTTATTATGAAAGTAGATAACTCTTAATGGAATGCAGTCCAATGTTCAGAATTTGTCACTTCGTCCACGGTAATTGAACTGTGAAATATTTAACTAAATGTCAATTTGATATAGGTCTCATGGTCATAGATGCAAACTTATGTCATGATCACTGTAAAATGTCTATATCACAACTCTGTTATCTTGTAAATATTATCTGCATTGTTTTGTAAAGTTCTTGCGATCTGTAGAAAATGCCAATGGTCAGAGGCAATGCATTGAAAAAAGAAAAAAGAATAAAAAACTGGCCCTTCAAATCAAAAGAATACTGTAGGCAATGTTGAAAGTGAACAGAGATGTCATTGAAATAATGACTTGTTTATAAAGGTATCCAATAAGTTTGCTGTTATTAAGTAGGGCTGTTATTTGTCAATTACATTGTCCTTTAAGGTTTCCAAGCGATAAGTACAAAATAAACATCTCATGTTTTCAAGTGGATTTATATATAAAACGTACAACTTATTGTGGCCATGGAATTAAATGAAAATCTGAACAAGTCCCAATAGTGAAAATATACAACATAGATCACATGATATCAATGTATAACATCAAACAATACCACTGGTAGTAATACACACTGACTCAAAAATATGTTTACACTATATGGGCGCTATACATCACAATTAATACTCACATTAAATAGCCTCAACATGTTCAGTAAGATCTGCACATTTTAGGTTTGACACAGTGAGGCAATTTAATGTAAGTATTAGTTGTGATGTATGGCCCCACATTTTTTTGAATCAACCTGTACAATTAAAGTCATCTCTGGTCTCAAACACTCAGTTTGTGTTGAGTTGCCTTCTTCTTCTTGAATCGACGATCTAACATCTCAAACACTCAGTTAATTTATGTTTGAGTCAACGATCTAGCATCTCAAACACTCAGTTAATTTATGTTTGCGTCGACGATCTAGCATCTCAAACACTCAGTTAATTTGTGTTTGAGTCAACGATCTAGCATCTCAAACACTCAGTTAATTGATGTTTGATTCAACAATCTAGCATCTCAAACACTCAGTTAATTGATGTTTGAGTCAACGATCTAGCATCTCAAACACTCAGTTAATTTATGTTTGAGTCAACGATCTAGCATCTCAAACACTCAGTTAATTTATGTTTGAGTTAACGATCTAGCATCTCAAACACTCGGTCTGTGTTGTGTTTTAATCGACTATCTGACAAATTTCTTAGCAAAGCTGGGCTGTGGGAGGGGCCTAGAAGGATTCAGCTTGCTATCATGTAGAGGTGAGCCAGGCAGGGGGTCCAGTCTCTGGGCTCCAGCATTGGCCATGGACAAGTTAGGACCTTTCTTCTGTTTCTGTGAGCGAATACACAGCAATAGTTTACATCTCATTATACATAATATAAATTCTTCTGTTTCTGTGTTGAAATTCGTTATGGCACATTCTTCTGTTTCTGTGAGCGAATACACAGCAATAGTTTACATCTCATTATACATAATATTTATTCTTCTGTTTCTGTGTTGAAACTCGTTATGACAAATTCTACTGTTTCTGTGTTGAAATTCATTATGACAAATTCTTTTGTTTCTGTGAGCGAATACACAACAATAGTTTACATCTCATTATACATAATATAAATTCTTCTGTTTATGTGTTGAAACTCGTTATGACAAATTCTTCTGTTTCTGTGAGCAAATACACAGCAATAGTTTACATCTCATTATACATAATATAAAATCTTCTGTTTCTGTGAGTACATTCTTCTCATCTTTTAGCTTATGGAAAAAACAAATTATTTCCAATGCAATGTGATGACATACCTTGCTGAATGGGTTCAACACACCGACATTTGGAGTGGTGTTGAAGACTTTGTTGAAGTTTGTCTCTCTGTTCACCAGCTCAAGCTGGTAGAATCTCTTCTCATCCTGCCAACATGACAAAGTGATTTGAGAGTTGACTGTACTTTATTGACTTTTGAGGCCATGGCCCATACATCACAAAGATCTTTGCACCACAACATGTTTCACAAATTCAATGTACAAAGTGGGAAAGAGAACATGGCATAGGGATCTACACTATTTCTACTGACGACAGTCTCACATTGAAAGAAGAAGTCATTTTCCATTCTTTGATTCTCATGAAATCTCCATTATGCAAGTACAGTATACCTTGAATCTCAACGTAAAAAAAAAAATGAATAGAAGAACAGCTACAACAAAATATCTTGCCCCACCAATAAAGGATCTAATCTATGGCCTGCTGTGAAAAGTCACAAGGTCTATGGAAATCTTGTCAAGTTAAAAATTCAGATCCAAACCTCCCAAATTCTCCAGATCTATTTGTACAGTAATTGATAGGTACTAGTCTGAGCAGTTTTTTGTCTGTCACTCACAATGAGATCCTTTATCCTGCCCTCCCTCTCTGAAACCTCAGCTCTCAAAGACTCAATCAGCTCCAGGTCCTCAGGGCGGGAATTTCTTTGGTCATAGCGCATCTGAGCTTCACTCAGCCTAAGAGACATACAGTGACATCTCACCTTCGTAAAAAGTCTTAAGCTTTTTACACTTTTGTGATGAAATAGAACACACACACACACAAAATGATAATAGAACATAAACAGTGTAATCTTCTCCAGATGTCTTTTGTGGCAAAACTACAACCATCTTTCAATTTTCTGTGCTAGATAATAGGATACACACCCCCAAAAACAAACAAACAACAAACAAACAAAAAAAACAGCCCCAAAACAACCCACCACCCCTTTCCACAATAACCCCCCCCCCCCCCCCCCCCTCCCCAAGTAAAACAAAGACTTTTAGAATAATGGAACAAATTCAAGGCCCGTTATTCAAGACTATTTGGAACACTAGAATAATCAAACAAAAGCTCAGAAGCTGCTGGATGAGGAGAGAGAATCTTACTCAATCTGGACTTCAGATATTTTGTCTTTGAGCATTTCCTGGGCGGCCTGGAACTGTTTGAGCATGTCCTCCTGGTCCCTCACATGGTCTAGATTCAGGTTGTCCAGGGCCACTTGGTGAGTCTTCTTCATTTGATCTTCCTGGACTCTGAGAACACAACAAAGTACAATATACATACACTTTCTTCATCCCTTCACAGGAAAATTTGCCGTAGTGTTATGAGCTCTGCTTTACACTGAAGCAAATGCGCAGCCTATCGGACATTTTTTTGGGGCGAGGGGGCTTTGATAGGGTTTATTTTGAATTTTGCCCAAACAGTGACCATAACTGGCCTACTCTTCATCGATTTCAAACTGCCAATGGATCTTTAGTGTACGCAGCGTGCACACGGGACGTCCAAGTTTATCGTCCTTATCCGAGAAGACTATGTGCTTGGTCCCACCTATTAAGGAGACTGGTGACAAAAAAAACACTCAAAGTGAGCACTAACTTTGTGCTCGCACAGGGTGAGTTTGAACTTGCGACCCGATGGTAGATACCTTGGTGTTGGTTGAACGCTTTATCTACTGTCCTAAAATGCTCCCCTACAATCCTGCAGATTCAACTACATGTCATTGGACATAAAGGTGAAGGCCCAAATGTTAAGGTATCACTAAAGAAGTGAGAGAAGGTTTGAATGTAATGCTAAAGTCAACAATTCATTACCATTGCCAAATTAGGTAACTTAGGTTGTGTTGTTCATTAATGGAGAGGAACTAGCTTGGATATTAGTAGCACTTGCAAATACATGTACCGCTTTTTTTCTCAATTCAAACATGATAACTTTACTTAAAGTTGAGCATTATAAGTGTTAACAACCATGCCAAAAAAAGTAGTTCTTAAGACAGCTTTTAATCATGTGCGTGGAGTACTACTCAAGTCTGAGTGATCCAACTTACTAGAAGAAGAAGAAGAAGAAGAAGAAGAAGAAGAAGAAGAAGAAGAAGAAGAAGAAGAAGAAGAAGAAGAAGAAG
>JAUELK010196824.1:0-10735 GCA_031471215.1 Gastropteron pacificum | reverse complement strand
TAATAATAATAATAATAATAATAATAATAATAATAATAATAATAATAATAATAATAATAATGATAATAATAATAACTGGTTATTTGTACAATGCACTTAACCCACACAGTGGGTTCAAGGCTTACCACAACTTAAAGCACAATACATCATGCATGTACTAAAAACTTACATTACAATCATATTCGTACACAGTGGTCATTCATTTCACATAATCATTAGTGTTAACTTCTGTCATCTTGTTTCAAGGCGTCACAGAGAATGACAAATGTCAAGGTCTGTGGATGGCGAACGAGCCAGAGCCAGAAACATTCCAAGACGATGACACAACTCTGTGCAGCAATGTACAGGGCAGGTGGAGGGTGGAGAGTGGCTGGACAAACCTGCCTTTTGTGTGCCGAGCTCCTGCCTGCCCCACTGGTTAGTACCTTTCTTTTTTACACGTGTATGTGTGTGTATGTGTGTGTATACATGTGTATGTGTGTGTATACATGATACATGATGTGTTCGGTGGTTGAGACCTGTTCACAGGTCAGTTCACCGGTCAGTTGACATCTAAAGGCTGCAGCTTGTATACATGTGTATGTGTGTGTATACATGTGTATGTGTGTGTATACATGTGTATGTGTGTGTATACTTGTTTATGTGCGTGTATACATGTGTATGTGTGTGTGTATACATGTGTATGTGTGTATACATGTGTATGTATGTGTATACATGTGTACGTGTGTGTATACATGTGTATGTATGTGTATACATGTTTATGTGTATGTGTGTTATAACTGTCAATGTATACATTGTTATTCAATAATATGTTCAACTGTCCTTGTAAACTTTTCTCACACTGCAAGAAAATGGGGAGGAAAGAGTGGACAAAAAAGAAGTACTCATTTTTGTTCTTTTAATCCTGCAGCCCATGAGGTCTTTCTCTTCGGCCCAATGCCACATAGTAATTATGTCTAGGTATTCCTGAATACAGGAAATTAAAGTTTAATGAATTTTTTCTTGTATGTCTATTTGAAGCTTTATAGTGACTAATTTAAATTCAGGAAAGGCTGTCCCTCTTTAGCTATCAGTAACAAGTTCAGGAAATGAAATCTTGGAGAACTGGCAACGCTGAAAAAGATTGTGAAGGCACATTCAGCACTGATATCAAGTATGTGAATTTCTGTCACTTTGTGTATTTATATGACTACCATTTGCATTTTTCTTTCATTGTGTGTTGTTTTTTCTTCTCCTTGCAGATCATTTCATGTGTTTTAGTGGTGAAGTTTTAAACTCTAAATGGAAGTGTGATGGCGTGTCAGATTGCTCTGATGGCTCAGATGAAAATGACTGCACAGGTTAGTCAACTCTATAGGTATATCCATACCAGTAGAACTTGTATGAAGTATCATGTGACATCAAAGGACACATTGTCATACCCGAACGCTATGAGCCCATTTGAACGATACATAATAGATAATAGATAGCATTTATATAGCGCTTTTCCCCGCTCTACAGAAGCTCAAAGCTCTTTACAGCCACTATTACCCTGACAGACCTAATTAATTCCAGAGCCTTCTCAACCCCCTGGGAGGCATACTGGTAGTGCTGCCTTGGTCGGCGCCCGGCGCTCATACCAACTTACTAACAAGATCTCTCACTGTCTATAGTCGGGTACCCATTTTACACCTGGGTGAGATGAGAAAGTCGTCACAAAGTACCTTTTCTAAGAGTACACCTGGTGGTGGATAAGAAAATACTCTCAAATCAAGATCGAGTCAGCACGGTGGGGGATCGAACCCCGGACCTTTGACTCGTGAGGCCAATGCTCTGACCACTTCACCACCAGATCACACATGGCCTACATTACTATTGTCATTAAACCCAAATCAAGCAGTCCTACTCAAACGCATGTAAGACGAATTGCTTTTGGACTTATTTTATTCTCTGAAAGTTTCATCATGTTTGTTCATGTCCATTCCAAGATATTTATTTCAGTTTAAAGTTATGGTGTCTTCAATAATTGTTCAAGTCGTGGTAGTAATAATAAACAATAAGACACTTGTAGAGGTGAATAATGGAAATGGTTTATTAGATGAGAGATGCGTAGGTCTAACAGAATAGCAGTCAGTGGAGTATACGTAATGTTATTATTTATGTTTGTTGTGTATGCCTAAGCAACCAGAGCTGTACAGCAGTTGCCTGGTTTTATTGGTTTTACCGCCGTAGGCTTTAGTTGCCAAATAGTACTTAATTTATACATCACAAAAGTGGTCGGGGGTTTTCCACTCACCCTGAATGTACATACTCCATTCTCAGGGACAGACTTCCCATGCACTAAGTACTTCAAGGCAAGTTCAGGTAACCTCAACTCTGGCCGATACCCAAACAATGCAAACTGTTTGTGGACTATTGAAGGACAACCAGGGGAGGTGCTCAAACTAGAGGTGAATCAACAGTTTGGCCTCACTCATTTCACAGTTTGGGCTCACTCATTTTACAGTTCTGTCTCACTTACTTCATAGTTTTGGCTCACTCATTTTAAAGTTTCATCTTTCTTACTTCACTGTTTTGTCTTACTCACTTCACAGTTTTGTCTTACTAACTTCATAGTTTTTTTCTTACTTACTTCATGTTTTTGGCTCACTCACTTCACAGTTTTGTCTTACTAACTTCACAGTTTTGGCTCACTCACTTCACAGTTTTGTCTTACTTACTTCACAGTTTTGTCTTACTTACTTCACAATTTTGTCTTACTAACTTCACAGTTTTGGCTCACTCACCTCACAGTTTTGGCTTATTAACATCACGTTTTTGGCCCACTCACTTCACAGTTTTGTCTTACTAACTTCACATTTTTGGCTCACTCACCTCACAGTTTTGTCTTACTTACTTCACAGTTTTGTCTTACTAAATTCACATTTTTGTCTTACTCACTTCACAGTTTTGTCTTACTAACTTTACAGTTTTGTCTTAACAACTTCACAGTTTTGGCTCACTCACTTCACAGTTTTGTCTTACTCACTTCACAGTTTTGTCTTAATAACTTCACAGTTTTGTCTTACTAACTTCACAGTTTTGGCTCACTCAGTTCACAGTTTTGTCTTACTCACTTCACAGTTTTGTCTTAATAACTTCACAGTTTTGTCTTATTAACTTCACAGTTTTGTCTCACTAACTTCATAGTTTTGTCTTACTAACTTTACAGTTTTGTCTTAATAACTTCACAGTTTTATCGCACTAACTTCACAGTTTTGTCTGCATTGAAAGACAGACATTTTGCAGTCTGAATTGTGTACAAACATGTTTAACGAAATACATCTCTCTGTCAATTTACTCATGTGTTGTGTCAATTTAGTACATTTATACTGTTCAATTAGTACTTCTTTAAATCAAGAACAAAGTTCTACAAAACTTTGGTGTCTAGACCTAGGCAAGACATGTTTATGTACATAACATTCCTAAACATCTTGACAGAGAGCAAATTGGTACTGACTTGACACAACATGAGTTTATCCTATTCCTATTATCAACAAAAACAAGTTCTCGATGTCCTAGTTGGGATCAATATTTTCCATATAATGTATAGACAAAGACTACTATAGTAGTCTTTGTGTATAGCCTATACTTTAACTTTAACAGTGTGGCCCTATGTTCCACAATGATTCAAGAAGCATGAGTCAAATAAGTCATACTCTAACCGTACATTTGAATTGAAGTCACCTTTTGTGTTTTCAGATTCAAGGCCTGAATCTGGAAGCCTTGGCCGATGTGCTCAATGTCTACTCTGGTGGACCAACCCTCAGCCAAAGCAAGCGCATAGCACACTTTGACAAGTCAGAATCCAACGTTGTGGTGCTGGGATCCAATCATTTTCTCATTGTTCAACTTTTGTCTGACAACTCAGAGACCAACCTAGGTCTCCAGGCATCTTGGAGCCCAGGTGAGTATAAGTTAACATGGCATTGTTTGCCCATATTCTGTGGTCAAGTTTAAGCCCCTGGGCTACAGAAAATGATGTGACATTCACCTGGTTCAGTCCTAATTCATGGCTGTAACCATATGGGTTTCAATGTTGTATCAATATTTACAGTATCAACTCAACTGTGCATTGCAAGCAGCATTTATCTGGTTCGGAGGGGTTTTGTGACTGCATTGTAGTGCATGGACAAGGGACGAATTAGAAGGCCCTCCAGTCCCAGGTTGCAGAGCTAGGCTGCTGTGGCTCTATAGTTCTATTAGACCACTTGAAGAGCGAACAGCTCATTCCTTGTGTCTGATAGCATACAGCAACAACATGGCATCGTAGAGATGCAGTTGGTTTGCTTAGGTGTGGCTGGTCCAGGCTCACCTTGTACGAGCTCAAGGTTGGTGCTCACCTTTGGTGTTTTTCAGCACCTGGTCTCCTTGATAAGTGGGATCGAGCACCTGTGTTCTTGGATAAGGACAACACTGATACCTTATTTTCAAACCAATGCGTTACATGACTTGATCACTCACTAAGTTTGTTTTCTTCTGTTACTCATACTTCGACCTTTTTTCAGATACAAGCTTGTATCGTCAAGTTGAAGAGATCAGCATCGGGGATAACCCAGTCACCTTGACATCTCCATACTCTGATCAAGCTGACCTTTTGAATGGGTTCAAGAAAGAATGGTTGCTCACAGCTCCAGAGGGCGAACTCATTACTGTTGAGGTATGTCACGCCAATGTTGAAAGAACTCCACTGGCTACCTGTTAAGGCCAGAATAGATTCTAAATTGGCAATGTTCTGTTTCAAAAGTTTGAATTATAACTCTCCATCTTTCATCAAAGATCTCCTTCTTCCATACACTCCATCTAGAGCACTAAGATCTAGAAAGAGTAGTCAAATGACCGTTCAAAGAACATGGCTAAAAAGATGTGTTGAAAGGGCATTCACCTTCAAGGGTCCTTCAGTTTGGAACAAACTTCCGGATGAGATTAAGTCATCTCCAAGTCTAGTGACCTTCAAAGGAAGGCTTAAGACTCACCTTTTTAACATGTACTTTGGCTAAATATCTCCTGCCTTTAGTTATGTAGATGTTTGCAATGGTGAATGAGAGGTGATTGCGTGTGACTGAGGCGTGCAAGTTCTTAAAATACAATGTAAAGCACTTTTGGCCCACTTTGTGGAGATATAAATGATGTTATTATTATTATTATTATGATATGGAATCATCCTACCTTGGATTTCGATGTTGCTGTTTCTGTGTTTAGATAGAGTCTACGGGGCTATTATTGTACTATTTTTAAAAACACTTCTCTTTGTAGATCATGATCCTAAAGAAATGTGAGAATTTCATTACATAAAGGATTCTCATTGATATGAATTCAAAGTTGTTGTTTTTCGTTCTTTCTTCGCAGTGTGAGGGCAGTTTTGAAGATGGAGATTTTTTTGTGATCAATGATGCTGTTAAGTTTGACACATCCTCTGGTAAACAAGTGATCATTTCAAACAAGAACAGCTTGCAGATCATGCTGAAGACTGAGATGAAGAACAAAGTCAGGACAATAACAGCCAAACAAGGTAAATAGTATCAGAACATTTCCTATACTTTTATCATTCGGCCAATAAGATTCTCATTGTGAAAAATAAGACTTCAGATTTTAAGTGCAGAGTACTCTTTTTGTAATCCTCCAGTTAAAAATCCAAGCAAAGATCATTATTCGGTAAAGACTTGGTTCACCCATCTCACAAGAGACTATGGTTACTTTAATGGTTGCTGTAATGGTTACTGTGATGGTTACTGTAATGGTTACTGTAATGGTTACTGTGATGGTTACTGTGATGGTTACTGTAATGGTTACTGTAATGGTTACTGTAATGGTTATTGTAATGGTTATTGTGATAGTTATTGTGATGGTTATTGTGATGGTTACTGTAATGGTTATTGTGATGGTTACTGTGATGGTTACTGTAATGGTTACTGTAATGGTTATTGTAATGGTTACTGTAATGGTTATTGTGATGGTTACTGTAATGGTTATTGTGATGGTTACTGTAATGGTTACTGTAATGGTTACTGTACCTCCAATATAGGAATGTTCGATTTTACTGTTCTATTTTAGAATAATAATGTTGCCATAATCATAGATTGTCAAGTAATGTAGCATCATGGCCCTACCAAAATTTGACTTCTTTCACCATACTCATTTTTGAGATAAGAGGCTACTTTTCTCTTAGTGTAGGAAATGGAAAAGTTTCCCAAATTATAGACGGTGACAGATCTTGTCAGGCTGTTGATAAGAGCACCCTACAAATCCATCTGCCAGTGAATAGCATTATTATACCATCATCTGGTGTGTGTATTTTAATGTCCTCAAAGGCATTGCAGACTGAGTCACATTGCGCGATTGCAAAAGTCCTCTATATATGAGGCTACGGTCACAATTGGAAGAAGAAGAACAATTTTAACTGGTATTGGAATGAGCCAGGTTTGTTAGGGTAACATTTAGATCTTTAGACTAATGATTTAGTAATCTAGCCATGAATTACGGAATATAGTGTTACCATGGTGAAACATTGTAAATTACTAATCACAAAATTCAACAGGCTGTGATGTGGATTTGGAATTGACCTATGGAGGATTTGACCTGATGGACTTGCCTGCAGCTGTCACATGCAACTGGAGATTCACCAGTGGGACAGGACGGAACCTCACTGTCTATGTCCAGTCTCAGAAATTTGCTGACGAGGACGATAGCTTAAAAGTACCATTTCTTTACTGTTTGTTTGCTATTTTAAATTATCTGCCCACTCAGTGTTTTCATCAGTATTATTCTCATTCACTTACTTGATAATTGTAGTAGCAAAGATCCTTTAGGATTTTAGTTTGAGCACTTTATTCAATGAACCAGTTACGTAATATTTGTTTAATGAACAGTTCAAGCAGCTAAATGACTTTACGATTAGACAAGTCGTTTCAATTAATGGCTGTGAGGAAGTCCTGTACCCTTAATGTTTAAAGATTTAACCATTGAAATGCTAAATCACTTTACAAAGCCCAGTAGTGGTACGTCCATCAGGTGCTATCATTTGAGGAAAGACTAATTGGTATTGTGCTAATGATAATTACATGTTATATGATAATATTCATGGTCCAACATATTAATTTTATGTTTTCAAGTACAACATTTTAGTACCTTAATAATAAGTAATGAAAAGAATATGTGATACTGATAACCATGCAGCTGTTGATATCACATTTCTCTAAAGACTGATTCATAGATGATTGATAAAATCATACAAATTTATGTTGCTTGCTTGGAAGTCATGAATCTCATGAATGTCTTCTATAGAAGAAAAACAGTATCTAGATTTACCTCTTTTATTATGTCTATATGATAATTATAGCTTTTACGTCACAAGTATGTTAATAGATAATTCTCACTAACAGTTTTTAATGATTTAAATTTTATTATGAAATGATGTCAATCTATATGTAATGTATGTCTTTTACCATGTGATGATGTATACAGCGTCATCGAGCACTTTTATGTGGATTTTAGGTGCTTTACAAATACATTATTATTATTATTTATTATTATAATTATCCTCCCCAGCTGTACAAAGGCACAGGTGCAGATGGTCAGTTAGTCTACACTGGACAAGGGTTGAGTCCAAACACTCAACTGTTGCACTCAGTGGCCCCTGGGCTTTTCTTCCACTATGTCTCCAACATTGTGCGGCCCAAGAATTCTGTCATAATCAGACTGACAACAGGTTCGGGCTGTTCATGCTTTGCGTCCGCTTTGAATTTATTTTTAAAGGACAAAAATGGAAGTAGTGATAACTATGCAGAAAAGACTTTCCAGCCTATAGTTTAGCTCAAAGCTCTTTCTATCATAGTAAATGTGTTACCCTAAAATACCTGGTGGCTAAAACAAGAAGAATTTAATGTGTCTTAAACACTACATGTATGAAGAGTATTATCCCAAAACACCTGAATACATTAATGAGAAGACTGAAATGTATCTTAAACCACACATGTGTATATTTTTCTCATTCAGAGTATAACCCTGACACATCAAAAGATGAAAAAGAGACAACTGAAATGTATATTAGTGTACATTTTCTGCCGAAATGTGTATGTGAGTGTATGTTAGAGCACACATGTATGTGAGTGTATGTCAAAGAAAACACATGTATGTGAGTGTATGTTAGAGCACACATGTATGTGAGTGTATGTTAGAGCACACATGTATGTGAGTGTATGTTAGAGCACATATTATGTATGTGAGTGTATGTTAGAGAATACATATATGTGAGTGTATGTTAGAGCACATATTATGTATGTGAGTGTATGTTAGAGCACACATGTATGTGAGTGTATGTTAGAGCACATATTTTGTATGTTAGTGTATGTTACAGCACATATTATGTATGTGAGTGTATGTTAGAGCACACGTGTATGTGAGTGTATGTTAGAGCACACATGTATGTGAGTGTATGTTAGAGCACACATGTATGTGAGTGTATGTTAGAGAACACATGTATGTGAGTGTATGTTAGAGCACACATGTATGTGAGTGTATGTTAGAGCACATATTATGTATGTTAGTGTATCTTACAGCACATATTATGTATGTGAGTGTATGTTAAAGAAAACACATGTATGTGAGTGTATGTTAGAGAACACATGTATGTGAGTGTATGCTAGAGAACACATGTATGTGAATGTATGTTAGAACACACATGTATGTGAGTGTATGTTAGAGCACACATGTATGTGAGTGTATGTTAGAGCACACATATATGTGAGTGTATGTTAGAACACATGTATGTGAGTGTATGTTAGAGCACATATTATGTATTTGAGTGTATGTTAGAGAACACATATATGTTAGTGCATGTTACAGCATATATTATGTATGTGAGTGTATGTTAGAGCACACATATATGTGAGTGTATGTTAGAAAACACATGTATGTGAGTGTATGTTAAAGAAAACACATGTATTTTCTGCCTGCAGAGTGCCTTGACATCTCATCAGACAACTTGAGTATCACAACGGCTGATGGAAGAGTGGGAGGCTCCAACTACGAGGTCCACCTTTCTTGTGACCTTGGTTACTCTTTTGTGCAGGAAGAATACAATAAGATAGGCACTTCTATCAATGTCACATGTGAAAAAGACGGGACTTGGAACTGGGGGGCCCCCTCCTACACGCGCACACCAAAGTGCCAGAGTAAGCCTCTCATCTGTTTGTTTATTTTGTAAGCCCGCTATCAAATTGGTCGACGCCAACTTAGTCAAAAGCACTGGGAACCCTGACCATGTGTTAGTGACTGTTTTACTTACACTCTTGTGTATTTCTTCACTCTGGTGAATTCCTCCACCCAAATAGTGTCCACTAGCTGACACAAGGGAGTACTTTCCGAGCCGGATGTTCATATTAGGGTAAAACTCAAACTCAAAATTATTAATGAAGTCCTGATAATCATAATCACTAGATTCACTTGTTGTAGGTGTAGTTTATTTGCTATTTTTAGTTTTTTTTAATAGATTTATGTGAGACATGTGTAGATGAACAAAATACCATAATAATGCACTGCTAAAGAACCTTTTCAAATTGGTCCATCACTCATTGGATTATTCATCCGGTGCATTAAAAAGCCTTTTAATGTAACAGGTCTCTAGCTCCATTATCACAAGATTGTTGTTGTCATTATTATCATCATCATCATAATCATTGTCGTCATCATCATCATGATCATTGTCGTCATCGTCATCTACAAAATCATTGTCATCATCATCATCATCATCATCATCACCATTATTATTAATATAATCATTACTTTTGTCATTACTATTATCTATCTAATACATGTCCCTGTTTTGTGCATGCAGTCGTGTATTGTGGGATTCCATCAACTGTTGCGAATGGCAAACTGAAAGATGAAGTGCAGACAGCTACCTACGGTGTCACATTGGAGTACGAGTGTGACCTTGGCACCAAACTGATCGGAAACCCCATAATAACATGTATGGAAGATGGGGCGTGGAGTGAGCTACCTGTATGCCACGGTAAGATTTAGATAGAACTAGTTTGGGGGGGACAATGATGTAGTTGTGTGTGTATTATTTCTGTCTGTGGAGGTCGCAGCGCCTTAGAGCATGGAAACATGGATTTGTGCGCTATGCAAATGACTTTTCATCATCATCATCATCATCATCATCATCATCATCATTATCAATGTTGTTTCAAAATGGACTCCAAAGAGACATGAGAGGATGTTAATCAACAATATTATCTGATCTATACTCCTCTATATCTTTCTCCGATTATTTCTCTTTCTGCCACAAATTACTGTTTGTTCAGATTTGCGTAAATCTATGTCAGTATGTAATTCCCTGTTAGCCTGCGAAGACAACAGAGTCACAATGAATGTTATTCACTTTTTACAACAAGCGCTGAAGCACGCAATGTAATCCTGTTTTGCTTCAAACCTTCACTTACCACTTACTTTGTAATAATATGTATACTTAGTTTAACTTAACTGTTTTATTCATGTGTCATTTGAAAATGTATCCAATGGGTCAAGGGCCTCAAAATCAATAAAGGATATTCAAAATTCAATTCTCTCTGGCTCTATTCTTGTCTCTCTCACCCTCTCCCTCTCTCTCTCTCTCTATATATATATATATCCATCTATCTATCTGTCTTTCTCTCTCTCTCTCTCTCTCTCTCTCTCTCTCTCTCTCTCTCTCTCTCTCTCTCTCTCTCTCTCT
>JAUELK010196719.1:0-10736 GCA_031471215.1 Gastropteron pacificum | reverse complement strand
GTGTGTGAGTGTGTCTGTCTGCTTCTCTCTCTCTCTCTCTCTCTCTCTCTCTCTCTCTCTCTCTCTCTCTCTCTCTCCTCTCTCTCTCTTGTCTCCAACATATTATTATATCCTAATAAACAATACACAGTATCCCAATCTCAAGCCTCTCTCTCTCTCTCTCTCTCTCTCTCTCTCTCTCTCTCTCTCCACCACAACCGCTGCCAATCACAATCTACCCAATTTGCCTTCTACAACATATTATATCCTAAAAGACAATACACACTATCCCAACCTCAAGCCTCTCTCTCCGTCCCTGTCATCCCTAGGTCTAGGTGTTCTACTCGTGGTGGTGGTGGGCCTGGGATGGAAGTGCACCCCCCGGGGACACGAACCCTTGCACTCACTGTTCGGCATCGGGACATTCCGCACCGGCCAGACACGGGAGAGGCGACACCGCAGACGTCACCGACACCGAGACAGTAACTGGTATGGAGGTAAGGGACACAACCGCTGAAATTGTTGTCATGCTGTTTTGCTCTTAAGATTTATGTCGGTTTGCTCCCCTTTATTGTGTTCTAACTGTGCGTCGTCCGTATGATTTGATCAGTGTTTTAAAAAAAAAAGAAGTATACACGTACTGAATATTCTTGATTTCAAAAGATAATTTCTTCCTAATTTTCTTTTTGGAATTTGGGGGGGGGGTGGGGGGGGATTCATGTAATAATGTACATGTATTAGGCCTGTATGAGTGATGGTGAGAGACATGATGGGTAAGCACTTTGAGGTTTAAACATTATTTTCTTTTTACTAATTTTTCATACACAGATTATGTAGCAGTCCATTGACTTCATTTTGTTTTCCTTTTCTAATTTCTTCTTTTTTTTCTTCTTCTTCATATCAATTGATTGACTTGCTTTAAATATTTATAGCACATGTGGTTCGATATCCCAAGCCGTTGTTCCCTCCACCCTCCAGGTGTGATGTACCCAGAGTTCCAGTACCGCAGGCCTCCCCCGTCCTACGCCGCCTCCATGCAGGACTACCAAGGCAGGACTGAGAGTTCCCCGCCGGCCGGCGGCCCGTCCCGCCAGGACACCCGCGACACGGCCGGCGGAGGAGACAGCAGCCTGCCCAACTCCCCGCCCCCCTCCTACAGGTCACGCACCTCCACCATGCACTCGGGCATCCAGACCACGTTCCCTCTAGGGGAGGGCGGGGGTAGCGGAGACAGCCCGCACTCCAGACCGCCCACCTACAGGTCCCGCGCCCCCTCCAGGCGACCATCCTTGCCGCGGGAGGAGCTGGAGGTTGAAGACGCTCCACCAGCCGACGTAGCTTTCACGGAGCCGGTGGTCATCACTCCGGATTACTCTCCGGCTTCCTCACCCCCCAGCCAGTTATCCCCCCCTGTAGCTGCCGCCGCCACAGATTCCTCGGGCAGACTGGCCTCCCCTTCTAACGTCCCGCTGGATGTGTACACCGTTCCCCTCACCCCCGCCCCAGCCAACTCGGCGCCGTTGCAAAGTCCCCCCGCACACCCACAGACAGAAGCCCCAGCGTCCTTGATAGTCCCCGCTAGCGCAGCCATCATTCAAGGAGCCTATTCGGAACCCACTCTTCCCTCGAGGCCGCCCACTCAGCACAGTCGCATGGCATCAGGAGATCGTATCAGACTGGAAGAGGCATTACAGTCCTTAGACGCACATCTCAATGAAGGGGCCGGAGGCATCACCAACCAAGGAGCGAACTTTGACGACGAGGATTTGAACACTCACCTGTAGCCTCAGCAGACCCAGACAGCCAGCATCTTACAGCAATAATACCATTGCCTTCAACTTCTGTTAAGATGTTATGCAAACACCAATCTGCTCCTAGATATGTCACTTGAAAATTTGTTACACATCACTTTCTAGTACTGAGGTGCCTGATGATGAATAGTGTGCTTTATCACTTACTGAGTAAATGTGAAGGCTCTTTTTGTTCTGCTCTAAAATCAAAACCATTTCAACTTCCCACTGTCAAAGTTCCTGTGAAAAATTCAAATTTCTTGAATTTTCAAGATGAACTAAAATTATTGTTTTCAAAAGCTTTGCAACTTAATCATTATTTTGATCACTCTCAAGAGAAACATTAAGATTGGTAGTAGATCTCATGGAATCAATTTTTCCGTGTTCCTAAATTTGTCTCAATACTTATGATAAGCAATTAGTGCAGTATTCTTCTTATACTCTTTGATCAGTCAAAAAGGGTGAAGAGCAAAGTGTACCTCTCATCATTTATTTCTTGTCACAGAAACGAAACAATTATAAATAAGGCACATGTGAAACCGTTGATGACCATAACTCACAGCACATAGTCATTACAAAGTGACAAGTATCAAGAAGCTTTTGTCTACTGCAGTCTTTAATATACATTACTTCTGTATTGTCACAAAGTCATAAAGTAGTATGCAAGTGTTCGTGAAGTGTAGTAAGTAGTTATCATTATCATGTGTGGCCTCCGAAACATAGTGCCATCCAGACTTGTCAATTCTCTGTGCTGACTTAACCCTCTTGGAGGTCCCATGGCCCTGACATTTATGAAAATGTGTGTATGTGGACTGGCCAACACCTTGGCTCCACAATGACACTCCTGACAAACACTATCAGTAAATGCAACTGTGCAGAAACAGTAGACTTCTGTATGTCTTTGCTCATGCAACTGTGCAGAAACAGTACACTTCTGTATGTCTTTGCACATGCAACAACTGTACAGAAACAGTACACTTCTGTATGTCTTTGCACATGCAACAACTGTACAGAAACAGTACACTTCTGTATGTCTTTGCACATGCAACAACTGTACAGAAACAGTACAATTCTGTATGTCTTTGCACATGCAACAACTGTACAGAAACAGTACACTTCTGTATGTCTTTGCACATGCAACTGTACAGAAACAGTACACTTCTGTGTGCCTTTGCACATGCAACTGTACACTTTGTATGTCTTTCATCAGTGAGCCGTCAAGTCTCCTGTACCAAGCTCCACAGCAATTTGCTAGTGCTAGATGTACAAAATGTTGATTTTATACAAAACTGTTCTTCTCTTGTCTTTACTCATTGAATCTAGTTTTTATTTATGACTTGTTGTGTTGCTCATTGGGTCACAGCAAGAATACCTTCTTATCGTGAGCAAATTATTTAAATATCTATGTAGAGACTGTTCTGTTTTTGTTTTGTTTTGTTAAAGGAGAGGCAAAAAGCCCCCTGTTTACAAGGCGATTTAGGTGGAAGAATTGCCTGCTATTTTTGTTATTCAATCAAATTTGCCGTTCAAAAGTGCATGTACAACCAAATCAAGGAAATGTTTGTAATTAGAAGAGAAATCAGGCTTATAAGGATATAATGCTCAAAGCTGCTGGTGTAACCCTATAAGTCAGGCCACGCGATGTTAGATGGTTATACGTTACATTCACGCACGCCAGCCTCAGCTGCGAATGGTAGCGTCTTACTCAGAAAGCATACGCTTATACATGTAAACCTTCATCACAGGGTTATTCAGGAGTTATAAGCATCTATCTCTATAATAGAGGGCAGAATAATCGTGAAGTCAGGATCCCATAAGTTTGAATAGAGTACAATACAGTGAAGGAACAGTTGGGGATGTAGTGGTCTGTTTCTCACAGACTTCTCTCGAAAATATGTAGAGAGAGTTTTTTAAATTATTTTGCACCATGTTTATTGAACTCTCTACCGAAAGCAGTTACGCTCAGAGACATCAGAAGCTTTTTTTAAAAACAAACAACCATTTTGAAACCCACCTGCTAAGATAATCAAACATCACTGTACATTAGTGTGAATGGTTTGAACTTGAAGATCTGTGTCATTGTTTGTAACATGTTGTGTTTGCTTTGTCATGCCTATGTTTTATTATATTCACTTTTAATTTTGATGTGTATGGCACTTCGAGCCCATTGAAATGGGGATTCAGTGCATAACAAAGTAATCTATTATTATTATTATTATTATTTGTATTATTACTGTTATTTGTATTATTATTATTATTATTATTATCATTATTATTATTATTATCATCATCATTATTTTATGATTGTTTACTTCACTATTTAAGAGGACCTAAAATGAACAGCGTTTGAAGTGGTTTACAAGTAACTTTGTGGGGATAAAGCGCTATATAAGTGATGTTGTTATTATTATGTTATTAACTACATCAAGACAAGTAATACAGTGTATGTTGCAAGTAGAGAAGAGCAGTGTGTAAGTCAGTTTCATTGTGTCCTCGTGTACACAGTAAATATGTTTTCAAGTATTATGATGAGACAGCTCTTCTTACCAGGGTTTCTTTCTGTATCAGCCGTTGAACAAACTATGTATTTCCATTTTTTACAACCACAGTACATTCCTTCACTGACAAAAGTTGTCCCGTATATTTTTTTTATTTGCTTCTTCTTTTTCTGTTTACACCCGCTATCATCTTAGACAAAGCCAAACTGGGTATAGTGTGTGGACTCTGAAGAATGATGACCTTGTGTAAGTGACTGCTATATATTTTTGTATTAGGTGATAGGTGCTGCTCTATGGTGACTGCGTGTAGTGATGGGCGATATCAGCAATATCGAATTCGATACGATGTCAACATATTTTCGCATGAAATATGGATATATCAATATTTTTCGATGCGTGAAATTTCATATCGATATTTGAGAAAATATCTATATATCGGCTGATTTTACTATTTACTTCACTAGTTTAGGGAGGAAAAGAAAGTGCATGCGAAAGCACAGAAAAATTTGATAATTTTTCTTACCAAATTCTAAAATTGTATTCTCAGATGTCTGATCAACCAATGCGAATATGTCAATTTTATTGGGAAAAGGCGATTTTAACAAATATCGATATCTGCCGGTCAGCTTGGATACAATACGATATATTTTTCAGATATCAATATATCGATGTGTCGATATGATATGCCCACCACTAACTGCGTGTTGATTTCAGCGAACAGCAGAGTTCAAAACATAAAGGCGAATTTCCCTCAGAAGGCATGAAAAAGAATAAGAAATAGCCTACAAATTCAAATATTAGCTAAAAGATTTTGTCACGTCTCATGAGTAGGCCTACCAGTGTGTCCGTCATCTCCAACAACATCAATTCGATTTTGGCACTACGAATTATACCATAAACTTCATTTCCTCTCAGAGATATCTTAAGTCTCAAGTGAGAATCTTGCCTGCCTTTTAAAAGCTCATTCTGAAGCCCTGTTAGAAATCGAAACGCTTAAGAATGATGTACTTGTCTTTATCGCTGGAGTTAGTCCATCCATGTCATTAATCACTGAAACAATGTCACTTTTTTTCTTCTTTTATGCATGATTTGTTTATGTCTTCTAGTTTTTAATGTTAATTTTATCCCTTTCTTTTTCTTCTTTTGTTTGTTTTTTAGCTTTCATAATAACAATGCATGATGATAACTACTAAATGAGAAGGCCAGTATAGAAGAACAGATAAGCATGAGAGGAGTCTTTATAGAGCTGAATAATAGTCAGTTTTGGGTAAAAAATCAAATAATCAAAATGTTTATATTTTTTCGTCACTTTACACCATCCATGATCATGATTATTTTTATATTTCATATTTCAAGTTGTGAACTTTACACTTATACTACATACAAGCTTCAACATTCCAACTTAAATCGACCCTGCTGATATTATGCAACCCTTTTTTTGTTTTATTTTGTAAATTATTAAAGGGATTTTCAAGGTTTGTAATTTTTGTAACCAAATGATTGTTGTTGTTTTTGTTGTTGTGTTTTTTCCCCGTATTATGTACATTAACATCCATAATCAAAATGTCCAGCTATGCCTCAACAATCAACAAAGTGTTTTGTTTGTTTGTTTGTTTGTATTGTTACGTATTTTGACAATAAGTTCTTGGCTTCTTGTATTTTAATCTTGGGCGAGTTGTTGTACTGAAGTAGAGAAATATATTCATAATGTTTGTGTAATAGAGAAGATGACGATACTCAGCAAGTGAAATGATTATTTTCAAAAAACTCGATAAACTCAGCAAGTGTAAGGATTGTTTTCAAAGAACTCGATAAACTCAGCAAGTGTAATGATTATTTTCAAAGAACTCGATAAACTCAGCAAGTGTAAGGATTGTTTTAAAAAAACTCCATAAACTCAGCTAGTGTAAGGACTGTTTTCAAAGAACTTGATAAACTCAGCAAGTATAAGGATTGTTTTCAAAAAACTCGATAAACTCAGCAAGTGTAAGGATTGTTTTCAAAGAACTTGATAAGACGTCATCCCCTGTTAAATATTCAATTTGGTGTAAACAACCTCTCATTGTCTAACACTAACGGCACAAAGTAGAGAAGTGTCCCTTTTTGTTAACTAATAAATATTACCAGTCTATAGGGTGAGCTTTTATTTTACATTTTGATACATTTGTTTGGTCTACAGGCGTCTTGTTCATGGGGGCTAGACTATCGTAGCCCAGGTCTAAATGAACCAGATATACTTAAAACTAGAGAGCCGTTTCTTGCTCTGCGCATCAGCCCAAAGTGAAGCCACTAGATAAGCAGACGTGCCCACTATTGTACGGCAAACCTTTTATATTATTAATACATGTCGTAGAGCAATTTTGCCGTACAACTACGGGCCTACATCTGCTTGTTGAGTGGCATCACTTCAGAGGAAAAAAAAGACATGAGCTGATTTTAGTGTAATTGATTGAAGATATCACTGTTCCCAGGGTTGTTTCTTTTTGTTTGTTTCAAAATCGTTTTGCTTCAAAGACCAACTCTGTGCCTTCAGTATCTTGTGACTAGATCTATGTTCTTGTACAGTATGTAAAAAAAAAAAAAGTATACATTTTTAAAATTCTTAAAAAATCTTTTTTTTTTGCTTATTCCTTTCAACACAACAAATTGAATAGATCGATACATTTGTGAAAAAGTAGTCAGTTTGGAACTATATAATCATTTACGGAAATGGGAAGATTAAGGCGGAAACGTGTGATTTTCAAAGTTTAGGCAATGTTTAATTAACATTTTCAAAAATGAGTACTTTTTCACAAATGTTTATATTTTTTTATTTGTTGTGCAGAAAGGAAAAAAGCAATCAGCCAAAAATTCGATTTTTTAGGAATTTGAAAAATATGTATTGTTTCTTTTTTTTTCAGAAATACTGTACTAAGACAGCAAGTAACATTGATAGCTTTATTTCCTTCTGATTCAAAGTGTATACATTACTGTATTTATTATTGATCTATGGCGTTGTGATTACCTTAGTTTAGTGATAAAGAGAATTTGATTTGGTGTACAGTTTGTTTCAGGCAGGCGTTGTTATAATATTCACTGGTTTACAATTTGAAGGCCTTTTTTGGAAGTTATTGGGTTTTTTTTATTTAACATCCTGGAAGACATGTAAATGAGTATTGAGGAATTTAGTCAATATTGTTTGGATTGTTACTTTCATATTTACTTTTTCTGCCCTGAACATGTTATTAGTTTAGAGAAAGTTCCCTCGTGTTGAAGTCAGAGGCACCTCCTCACGATAAATGTCTTCCAAAGTGACTGGTTGCTTACAATGGCATGATCGGTTTTAGATATAATAAGAAAGGACAAAAGAATATAAACAAAATAAAACAATAAGAATGTTTTTAGTCATATAGACACTATGACTAGGATCTGTCTTACATCTATTGTCAAATTGATTTCTATAGGAATTTTAAAATTTTTTACACACATTCAAACAAATTTTAGTGCACAGAATATGAACAATTTGAAATTGCATTTCACGTTATACAACACTGTTTACCGAGTATTTACTAAGTCTTGGTTCAGAAATGATGTAATATCAACAATAATTGAAAATCCTTAACGTACATGAACACTTCAGAAATTTGGCCATGTAGAAATACAATTTGACATTTCCCCTGCCAACATTTGAAAACTATGTATTCAGCAATGCAGTAGTATAGATTAGTGTTGGGCGTTAGTCGATACTGGCCAGTATCGGGTAGTATCGGGTACCTGCACCCCAATCGATATCGATACTATGACGTCACGAAGAGCTAAAAATAGCTGTTTTTCTATGTAATCTATGGTGCTTAGCGTGTGACAGGTCAAAGGTCACACACACACAGTGCCCGCCATAGACTAATAATATAGAATGGTGCCCCCCAAATGCAGTTAGGCGTTTCACTGAGATTTTCAAAATTTAAGTTATGCTTTGTTTTTGTTTTTTGTGTGGATCTTTTCCCTTTTTTCTTTATTTTTAAGTAAAATAGAGAAAAGTGAAAGTATTGACCAGTATCGACTAAGAGGCTACTCAGTATCGGGTATCGACTAAGAAAGCCAGTATCGATGAGTACCTGATATCGATATATCGACTAAGGCCCAATACTAGTATAGATGTAGATTATATACAAGATATAGGAGATTTATACATGTATCTACATCATTGTTTTACAAATTCAGGCTGGTAGATTTGACTGCTTGATGTAGACATGAAGTTTTTGAACTGTATGATATAGTCTTCTACTACACAATTTACTGCTTGTATCAAAAGATTTTTGTTTTCTTCTGTATTTCGTACTTAATGTTGTGTTATTTTTCTTTTTTTAACCTTGTCACCAATAGGATGTATACATGTACTTGGACTATCTAATTTATTGTTACATGTATTCATCTTTTAGTAGAGACCATGCACTGCAAGTATTTAAAAAAATCTTCTTCTCAAATTGAGAGAAGACAGTTACAAAATCATGAAGCAAACAGTGCTATGTAAGTAATTGATGATTTGAGATGTCTTTCCATGGTAGGACACAAGTTATTTTGAGTTATGCCCATGTACTATAATATAATATGGACTTATGTTATGTAAAAAATGTGCTATTTATTTCTCCCATAGGTACATGTACACTTCTATTTTGAAGAGAACAATGTATATTCCATCAATTCTCACACATGACACTTCTTTCATCATCATCATCATCATCATCATCATCATCATCATCATCATCATCATCATCATTATCATCATCATATTCATCTTACACCATGTGTTTATAATAGAGAAGAAGAATGAAGGAGTAAACACTTCACTACATCGTCACCATCTTGTCTGTCGTCATGGTAACACTGTAAACAACAGCTAGTACTAGTAGGTCAGCCAGCCTTAACTTGCATATACCATTGCATTGTGGCTTTGTCTACCAAGCTCAGAGGCCCTCACCTTTGCTTGTCTGAGTTCAATACTACCGGAATATGATCTGGTGGTGGTCAGAGCGTTGGCCTCACGAGTCAAAGGTCTGGGGTTCGAGCCCTGGCCGTGCCGACTCGATTTGGATTTGAGAGTATTTTCTTATACACCACCAGGTGTACTCTTGGAAAAGGTACTTTCTCACCTCTCCCAGGTGTAAAATGGGTACCCGACTATAGACAGTGAAATATATTGTCATAATGTTGGTATGTGCGCCGACAGCTCTACGTGCCGACCAGGCAGCACTACCAGTCGGTCACGCACGTACATATCTCTGGATTCTGTTCGTTCGTTGGTCACGCACGTACTTGTATCTCAGGATTCTGTCCGTTCCTCTGTCACGCACATACACACACGCACGCACGCACACACGCGCACACACACACACACACACACACACACATACACACACGCACGCACACACACACACACACACACACACACACACACACACACATACATACGAACTATCCCCCACTTCCTCCATACCCTTGTATTCGGAGGGCTAGTATAATGGAAGATAACCATGAAAATGTGAGTGCCCAGCAGAAGTAGAAGTTGACATTTTGTATTACAATGTATACTTGTACAATAATTACTAGATCTACATGTAGAATCTACAACATGTGTACGACTGAAAAAAAACTGCAACGCCCACTTTTCTAGCTATAGATATCTTTAAAAAAAAAGTGTGTTACTCTTAAACCTATATTTAATAAACTTGGTTCGATGATAGACATGCCATGTATCTCTACATAATACTTGTAATTTTTAAAACGTTTCATAGTGATCCCCACGCAATTATCAAAAAATGCAGAATATTTCCGAACGTCTATTGAGAAAAGTCTATGGATAAGTATTAAATTCTCCATTGGAGTTGGAGTCAATAACAGTAACAGCCTGACACTCACTGACGACAGACATAAAAACGTGCGTCTTTGTCTACCTTGCCTAGGGCGGTCGGCAACAGTTCCAGTGCCGTGAAACCGCTACACATACTACTACTACTACTACTACCAAAGACTGTAAATAGTATAGTCTTTGCCACTACTACTAACTACTAAAGTTGACTGGTGGTGCTTTTGAGCAGCACACCAATCGTTTTAGCCACACTGTCTCTCTCAACGTACAGTATATCACGTGTCCCCAGCATAGAAAGTTGAGAAAGCCTCATCATTATTGCAGGAAAAAAAAATCAACTCAATGCATTGTGCCCCTTATTGATGGGTGCCAATGACTTTCCCCCTGTCCCTGAAATAAGTTTTGGACACTATCTCATCCCTGAAACAGGGTCCATACAGACAGCTGTGAAAAGAATTTCATGACTTTTCCTTGACCCGACTTACGTCGAAATTAAGAGATGAAAGCAGATAAACATCACGCTGAATGAAGAGGTATGGGGCCGTTCAAATATCTCATTACACCATTTTGGGGACTTTTTGACCCCCCTCCCCCTTATTACACTTTTCTTACAGAAGCCAAAGC
>JAUELK010196608.1:0-10736 GCA_031471215.1 Gastropteron pacificum | reverse complement strand
CCTCCGGCCCCACCCCCTTATCGCCTCGTTTTACTTAAAACGATTGAGATACTCAAATGATACCACACACCGCCCCCCCCCCTCCCAGTGGGTACCACCAAGGAGCACCTGGGCTATGCCCTGGCCCTGGACGTGCCAGTGTTTGTGGTGGTCACCAAAGTGGACATGTGCCGGCCAGCAGCCCTGGAGCGCACCCTCAGGCAGTTGGAACAGATCCTCAAGAGCCCTGGAGTGAAAAGGGTACCCATCCGTGTGCAGTGCTCCGACGATGCCATCACAGCCGCCGGGAACCTCGACTCCAGACAGTGAGTGGGATATGTTGATTTTTCTCATGTCTTGTTTGTAAAAAATAAAGGAAAAGTGGTTTTTTAAAACTGGATTTAAATCACTGATCTAGACATATTATATTTGTATTCTTTCTCTTCTTCTTTCACTGTTTATAATTCATGAAATTGTGCAATGCAGTCATAAGACCCCTCTGGACCAGATAACTGCTACGTACAATGCAGTCTTTGAGTTGAAACTGCCTTTATTGATACAACATTGAGTCATTTATGGTTGCAGCCATGGTTTAGGACTGAACCGGGTGTATATCACATCATTTTCTGTAGACCTGGTGCTTGAATTTGTGTGGAAGAATTCACAAAGTTGACCACAGCAGACAGACATGTACATGTTCAATAGTGGCTGTAAAGCGCTTTGAGCTTGCTGTAGAGCGGGGAAAAGTGCTATATAAATGTTATCTATTATTATTATTATATTTTATTATTATTATTGTTATTATTAAGTAACACCCTCGTCCGTTTCCCCACCCCTGTCCGTTTCCCCCCCCCCAAATTCCTTGCCAGGATCACTCCCATCTTCACGGTGTCCTGTGTGACGGGCCTGAATTTTGACCTGCTCAAACAGTTCCTGAACATCCTCCCTCCCGGCACCCCCCACAGTGAGAGGGAGAGGCGAGCACAGGACAGGACAGAGTTCCAGATTGACGAACTTTTCTCCATACCTGACGTGGGCACAGTGGCCGGGGGCATTATACAGAGGTGAGCCTTTCATCCTTTCATCCTTTGATCCTTTGATCCTTTCACTGTTGTTGTTGTTGTTTAATCCCAAGCCGATGAGTTGTTCACTCTTGTCAGCCAGTGCTAGTCTTAGAAAGGATGCTGTTCACTGCAGTAAGGTGATTTTCACTGTCGGTGGTTTTCTGCTCCTTTAGTGTTTTGTTATCATACAACATGTCTTTAATCATGCGCGTTGGAGTACTACTCATGTCTGAGTGATCCAACTTATTATTATTATTATTATTAGTAGTAGTAGTATTATTACTATTATTATTATTATTACTATTATTATTGTATGTTTGTTGTGGCCCCTCAGAGGCTCTATAAGACAAGGAGACCATCTGATGCTGGGACCCTCGGAGCTCGGAGAGTACAGACAGGTCAAAGTTCGCACCGTTCACCGCAACAGGCTGCCTTGTAGGCTAATACAGGCAGGCCAGGCGGCGTGTGTGGCCCTGCAAGAGGTGGACAGGGAGCAAGTGCGAAAGGTGGGTACTGTGGAGGGGACATTTTGGTGATGGTGGTGTTGTTGGTGGTGTTGTTGTTGTTGTAACAAGAGAGAAAGGTGGGGAGTGTGGAGGAGACATTTTGTTGTTGTTGGTGGTGGTTGTTGTTGTTGTAACAAGTGAGAAAGGTGGGGAGTGTGGAGGAGACATTTTGGTGTTGTTGTTTGTTGGTGGTGTTGTTGTTGTTGTAACAAGTGGGTAGTGTAGTGGGGACATTTTCATGTTGTTGTTGTTGCGATCAGGCACAAGGTATGAGCTATTCACTCTTTCATGAGTGGTCTAATGGACCTACAGAGCCATAGCAGCCTAGCTCTGCAACCTGGGAATGGAGGGGAAACCTTGACAACAATTATTGTTGATGTTGCTACTATTATTGTCTTTATCTTTGTCATCATATCTCAGCATTTTGTGTTATTAACTACTATGTATTGACGTGGAATTTCCCTTGAGGATGATTAAGAATTTCCCTCAAGTGAGGGTGAATAAGGTATATCTTATCTTATCTTACAACAACAATAATGGCAACAATATATATTATGTCTTTGTCCCCAGGGCATGGTACTGGTGAGCCCTGAGTCTGAGCTGAGTTGCTGTAGGAGGTTTGAGGCAGATGTCTACGTGTTGTTCCACAACCGACAGATCACTGTGGGCTTCCAGACCACCATACACATAGGCACAGTGTGCCAGACAGCTGTCATACGACATATAGACAGGGTGAGTTGACATATAGACAGGGTGAGTTGACATATAGACATATAGTAACTATTCCACACAGCATACAGATGACTGTGTGCCAGACAGCTGTCATATGACATATAGACAGGGTGAGTTGACATATAGACAGGGTGAGTTGACATATTGACAGGGTGAGTTGACATATAGACGTATATTAGCTATTCCACACAACAGACAGAGCACTGTGTGTCAGACAGCTGTCATACGACTTATAGACAGGGTGAGTTGACATATAAAGACCTATGTGAAAAAGGGGTACTCGGCTATAGGCATGTTTCTGTGCCTCAGAGGCTGCCTGTACTTGTGTTCAATGTTTGTAATGTGTTATGTGTTGTATACGTTTGTAGCCTGTCGAGGGAGTAATAGATGTAAAGCGCTTTGAGCTCTTCAGGGGGGAAATGCCATCTTTACTGTACATTTGTACATTTCATTCTCTGACAGTTTAATCATGTAGATAGTTCATTTCAAATTTGTCTGTTTGTTGTTTTTACTCACCCTGTATTTACATCTGGTAAAATATATATAGATAGACTTATCATGGCCCCAAACAGCTAGAAGAAGAAGAAAGCATTGGAGATTAAGTGTGATGGGCTACATCCATCAGTGGATGGACATAGGCAAGGCAAGTCATAGCAATTGGTTGTGTTTCCCCCCCACCCCAGCCTCACATCAAGACAAACGAGAAGGCTAAGGTAACCTTTGAGTTCAAGTACAAGCCAGAACACATACGAGAGGGATGCAGGCTGCTGTTCCGGGACGGCAAGTCCAAGGGCATGGGAGAGGTCGTCAAGGTGATTCCTTACGAGCACATATGTCGATGAGCCCCAGGGCCAATGTCGTGTCGTATCATGTCAGAAAAAAAGATATCTCAAAACCTGTCTCCTGTCAGCATCATCGTGTTTGATGTTTCGCTGCCACGCGTGAAGATGCAACAATCCGTCTCCACCTTCCTCTGTTCATGCAGTCTCTAGAGATCCACTGTAGTTTCAGTCCAAGAGAAACGTTAAAAAAACCCGTATAGGGATGGTTGAATCCCAGTGGAACTGGTTTGCACAAATTCTTGTATTAGGCTAGGCATGATTGAAATAAGACAAGGAAGGAGAAGCTGAAATTGTGAATTTAAAAAAATAAGAAGAGGAAAAACTTTTAATCATTTAACAATTTATGAATTGTTTTATAGAAACCCTTGAACATGATCTCAAATACTATACATTTTGTTAGGTCTCTGAATATTGTTGTTTCATAGCACCTTTTTAATGGAAATCCGCTTTAGACTTGTATAGTTTTGTTTGTTTATGATCATACTCATTTGTACCTATTCATATAGTGATTATAGTGAGACACGGTAAACCAACTGAGCATATTATATAACATTGAGTGAGACACAGTAAACCAACTGAGCATATTATATAACATTGATTGAGACATTAAGAAGTAGATTATGACCACTTGACATCCCAGCGCTTTTAGCTTGCTGTAGAGCGGGGAAAAGCTCTATATAAATGCTATCTATTATCTTTTATACACTGTATTCCCAGTACACTGTATTTGACACTTTAGTTTGTGTCTCGACTCTTACATTTCTCTTTCAACTCATAGTTTATCAAAAAATCGTTTGCGATACTTGCCCAGTGGTAGCTATGTATGTGAAGTCAACAAATATCTGCTGAGTTTGTGAAGGAGAAGGAACGAAAGACAGCAGAAGAGAAAACACATGCCTATACTATGTATAGATCCTTTATGGTGTATATATTCTTATTCCATTGTGTGTATATAATCCTTTGATATTTATCAGACATTTCCTGTGCTGTTTCAATGTCAGCTGAAATCCCAGTAACTAGGAATCCAGGCTAGTTCATAGAAGGGACAAATCTCTTGTCTGTATACAGATCCCAGTGCACTGTATGGTAATTTAATGGAGAATTGGTTATTGAGATCTTGATGAATTCAATAAAGCATTTAGTAGGTCTGTACACTTTATGCTAATTTAGTGAAGAATCAGTTAGTGAGGTCTGAATGAATTCAAAATGCTAATTTGTTCTAGAATATTTTTGTATGCTCAGATGGTTATGCGAAAGTCCATTGAGCGATTGGTTTAGGAGTAAGAATGGTTGTCTAGGTCTACTGCACAAGTACACTGTGTAAGTCGTGTAAGCAGGTACATATCAAATCACATCTTTATTTGGACTATAGAATAGGTGCCAGTGTCAATTAGAAAATCGGAAAGTATTGACAGCAGTTACCTACACTGGTAAATAGAAGAGATGGGTAGGTCTACAGGTCAAGTGTTGTTGTTACTGAGTTCTTGGTTACATTGCTGAAGATGCAGCCCTGATGCAAGATCACCCTGTATGTAACTTCTGTGATGTCCCTGCTTACAGTTGTACACTTTGTAAAGGAGTGGTGAGACCCCCCCCTTGCCCCAGTGTGCCAGCATAGTATTTAGTAATCGTTTTGTCTACCAGTGTTACCAGTGTGCTTTCAATGGAGAAGAAAGTGTGTTTTTGTGTTTTTGCTTAATTCCCTTTTGTAAGATAAAGTGTGAATTCCATTTTGATATAGAAAGTGTATATTGTTTTGGCTGGTTTTCCGTTGAATAGTAAATGTGTGATTTAGCTTTGACTGAATTCTCTTTTGATAGAGAAGGTAAGATTTTTAACTATTTGTTCCCCCCCAAGCAGGCTGAATTACCTTTTTTTAATAGTGAAAGTGTAATTTGGATGTCTTTGCTGACTTTGTGTTCAAAAGGAAAGTGTGCTGGTGTGAATTCTTTGTCTTGAGCTTGCCCATGGTGCTACCTTACAACCCTGTGAGCTCTGTTTAGATCTGCTCCCTCTCCACAGTAGTCTGACTGCATGGCATGATATTGTTGCTAAAGACTTGGATTCCCATTTATTAAAAAAAAGGATTTCCATGGTTCAAATTGTCTAAAATCAGATTTCCCAGGGTGCAAATCATCATGGGAGAAAGTTGTATACCCCCAGCCCATAGTATGCAATACCAAAACATTGATGACTGGAGCCCCATGAAAGGGGAAGTTCTGACACTTTTCTGCCAACTCAAAGACTGCATTATTGCACACATCAGTTGACTATATTACATGATTGCATGAACAAAGGGATATTTTCAAAGCTCTGCACTCCTAGGTTGCAGAGCTAGACTGCCATGGCTCTGTAGGCCTTTGAGACCACTTGAAGAGTGAATAGCTCATACCTAGTGCCTGATCGCAACATCAACAACAACAAACAATATGACACTTTTCAGACTTTTTCACCCTCTCCCATATACAGCCCTGCTAAAAATTCTTCTAAATAAAAAAAAAACTACACTCAAAAGAGATGCATGTGTTATGGTGAATAATGAAGAAAGTCCTTTCATTGTAGCATGTTTCTATCTTACTTGTTTATGTGTGCAGCTCCTTGTGCTTCTGCCAAGTTGTACGAGACTATCTCTGTCTGAGAACAATAGTGCTGTAAGTTTTAAAAAAAGAACTATTTTTAACTGCCGATGGGCGGCGGTATGTCTCAAATTAAGTAATAACAGTCTATCACTCCAAAGCCTTTGTCTGTACTAAGTCGTAAAAATGTGTTCTGTGTATCTACCAAACAGTAAAATCTTCAAATCTTCAAAAAGTCGTAAAAGTCTGTCGTATAGTAGTCAAGTATTTTCAAAGTCTTAAGCTAAGACATACCAGTCTGTTTCTACTGAACCTAAGTTGTCTCAATTTATACTAAACCTGAGCAATGACACTCACCAAGTCATAACATGTATATCAGTCTACTACATATTTCCATGCCAGTTTGTTCTGGGCCTTGCCTTCTGCTCCATCAATTCCACCGCCTTCAGGTCTGTCTTTATTTAAGGTTTCTTGCCATGGTAGTCTTGAGCATCCTCTCCCTCGCTGAGTGGAATGGCTTAAACTTAAGCCCAGTTGTAACAGTCCAAGTTATCTCAGTCTTTACAAAGCCTGAACACTGGCTACAAACAAAGTCCTCAAGTCTACAGTAGCAGCCCCAACCCCTCACCCAGTCAGCTCACACTCACAGTTTGCTCCTTGTGTGGCGAATGCCTAGCTTTCCTGTAAAATAAACCAATTTGATGTAAAAAATGAACAAAGTTTGTTGTGTGCTTTCATCTTTGACAACTTGAAGAATAATTCAGTCCTCTTGCTTCATTGATGTTTTGATACATGTATTTGATATAGAAATGGCATTGTTTGGACATTCAGCAATTTGTCACGTTTCCTTTTTATGTTTGAAACGTTTGAATATTAGTATGTGTTTGTTTGTTTGTTTGCTTATGTTAATTTCTACTTCTGTTACATTTGTTACGCATCTCCATATTTTCTATGATATTGAAACCTTCATTCAGCACACATTTTTGTTTTTCCTTGTTTCCATTTACTTCTTTTCTGGTTGTAGCATTGTTACTCAATTTTTAATCCTTTTGGTTGATTTGTGATGGAAGTTGTTTTTAGTCTTACATAAGCAAAAATAGTAATGTATAAACAAAGCTTTTGGTCATGGCATAGTCAAACATTGAATGGATATAGGTTGATATCCCAGTGTAAGACAATGGTATATCTATTCTTCTTTTTTTAATAGTAGAGTCTTGCACTGGATATATATCTCTCTCATATTCTTATGATATTATTATAGCTTACTATGTAGAGCACACACTTTTACTCTAGGCCTATGTATTCTTATATTTCTGCAAGCTCTACTGTGATTCTTCCATTCTTTGTCTCTTGCTGTGAACATTTAAGGACCGGGCTTAGGAAGTACACTCACACTTACACATAGATTTTAGATCCTACTATTTAGTGTAGAGCGATCTATATCTAGTTTAAATCTAGAATCTAGATCTAGATTTAAATTAAATCTTAGAGTCTAGATCTAGATCTAAATTAAATCTAAGAGTCTAGATCTAGTGATGTTCAGGTGTGTGGTGATTATATCACAGCCTGTTTGATGTATGGATTCATTGTTTGATTGTTGAATCAACATTTGCTTTTGCATGATCTGATTTCATTCTCAAGACATGTTTGTACTTTACTTTGTGTTTGTTTGGCGAGTTTTTCTTTTTTTTTTAGGTTTAACATTCAGATGGTTTCTTGCCAGAAACTGTCCAGTAGTTTTGGCAGTAGTCCGTGCCTGATTTCTGTTCTGTTTGAATTGATTTTACTCTTATTATATTCTCACATATCACTGCACGATTATTTGACTTGATTGTTGCGTGCATACGACTAGTTATTTGATCCTGTTTGCAAATGTTGATTTTACTTTGAATAAATCTTTCAACTTGACTTTTCAGAGTTTGTTATTAGTTTGTTTGGTTTTTAAATCTTTGTGGGAATGGATCTGTCTTGCTGTGACTTGATATCATCATATTCTTCTTCTTTTAATCCAGCAGCCCAATGCCATGTAGTAGTATTTTGAGGTATTCCTCAGCTGCTCTGTAGTTGTGTATAAAGGTGTGTCAATGTCAAGAGATGGAGGAAGTGACTGCTCTCTGAGATCTTGTAGAGCCTTGAAGGAGGAGGTGCGAGCATGCCTCAAAAAGTCCAGAAATAACTTGTTTTTATACAACGATTATATTTAATGAAAGTAAGTTGTATTGATGTTCAATACATGAGGAAATTTATGATTCACTGACTCCCCATTTAAATTGGCTCAACAAACAAAGCTTCCTTTGTTGCCATTGCATTGATGAACTCCTCCTTCTCAATTCAGTAGCCTTTTGAGCACTTGCTCTTTGCCTCACTCATATAGCTATGGAGTAAAATTTGTAGGCTGTTCTGGGCTGTTCAGTGGAGCAGTGCAAGGTTGTGATATTCGGTGATATCTAATCTAACAGGTGCCTCAGGTTTGTGAAAGATAAAATAGAATATAAAACAACAAGACAAATTAAAACTGAGGCAATTCATTTGTCAGAAAATCACTTTAATACATGATACATGTACAAAATATGACCATGAAAAAGATCTCAACAGATAAATGACACTGCTGGTGGAATGTAATATTAGTAGTACTGGTATTAGTACTAAACTGTATTGGTATTAGTAGTACTGGTATTAGTAGGGTTACATTTACTTTTTCTTCAATCGCAGCTATAGTTATACAATGCATTTCCTCAATCACTCAATCTACAGCTTGCTCAAAGAGCTGAACAGTAAAAGTATTAAGTGTTAAAACAACTTGTAATAAATGCCTCAACACAAGACCAAGCTGTATGGTATAGTATACATGTATATAAATATAACAAAATGTTTGAAGATAAATACCAGGATCTTGCACTTGGACAATACATTTGTAGAGGCACAAAGTTTACAAAGTCTAGTAAAAGTGCATTGTTTGAATGAGCTTGTATTGGGTAAGCATCCCTATGTATTATTCTCACATACATCACAGTTGTTAGATGGAATGCTATAAGACAAAATGCTGTAGCAGGAAAATTCTAAAATAGCCATTGCAATGCTCCATGCCTTGTGGGTACACCAATTGATCCTGCAAATGTATACACAATAACATGGTGTCTGTATTTGGTATCACAATGTGTAAGAGTAACTATAACATCATTATGCCAATTCATAGACATAATCGAAATCACAATTTAGTTTCAACTCTAGAAATGCTAAAAATTATTGGCAAAGAAAAAATGCCAAGTTGTAAATACATGTACTCTGACTGACTCTACCTCCAACCATGAAGACAAAAATACAAAGGACAAAAGGCAGAATTGTATTGAGACCAGATGAGAAGGTATGTATGAAAAGAAAAAAAAAGTGTTAAAAGACTACTTAAAATACTATTCTACATATCTTATGTCTATGTTAATATTGTTAATGTACCTAGAGTCTAGAAAACTATACAAAGTAAATTAAGACAATGTTCTGACAACACATTAACTATGGACACATTTGCAACATTTTCAATGGAAGGCTGAAGTTGAAACAAACAGCTTAAAACTAAACGTACGCAAAATTACAAAGAACAGTAACAGTTGGATTGGAACTGTTGACAACATAAATGCAAGCAGTCAAGGAGGGTCATCTTCCTTCATACATAACTGAAAGCAGGCAAAATCAACAAGATGTATATATTAGAACAAACTAGAGAGATGTCTCTCACTCTAAAGTGAAGCCACTCGATAAGTAGTACGACCAGTAATTTTTCCTTTTCTGCTTATCAGTGGCTTCACCTTGGGCTGACACGCAGTGCGAGACACACCTCTCTAGTTCAAAATATATCGTTGGCCAAAACAACCTGCACCCAAAAGAGTCTGTATTCTAAATGACAATGACAAAGTCACTAGATCCACCACTAATACACAACATTACATAACAAGCTGTAGTGCCATTTCAATTGTTGGTGGAAGAAGACATGCAAAGTGACACTTGAATTCAAAGTTCAATGTAATCCGCTATTGAAAACAAATCCATACAAAATTGTTCACATAAAATTACCCAATCTAGGCTAAATAAAATGTAAAAAGTGATCTAATTTCTACAATGTACATGACGGGAAGCACCACTGTATAGGAATCATCTCCTTCACAAGAATGTTGTTATTGGATTATAAATTATTATCCTTAAATATTGAACAGAATGGTAGCAGAATCCATGTTAATGTTTACACAAATGTTATACTACTACAGTAAGGAAGGGCAATGTACAAATGCAGTGGACGGCCAGAATGAGCTGAGAATGAACAGAAAATTGGTGCAAGAAGAGCAGCTCAAGTGAAGAAACTTCTTATGGCTTTTCCTTATTCACAAAACAAAGGTCTTTTTTTTCTCCCCTCAAAGTTATATATTACCTTAACTCCAAAACTTTGTAGTTCCTATATTTCATTGGATGAGTTTTTAAAAAGCTAGAAAAACAACCATGGGTAAAAAAAAATAAATATTGTGAATTTGTTCAATATTTCTGTGTTTGTATTTCTTTTGATTAAAAAAAAATGTTCAGTAAGGATATGACAGTATTGATCTGGTTAGGAAGTAAATATAAATAAACATCTTTCTATGCTGATCAGGACTCGCTTGTCAAGACGGCTCCACTCTCTCAATTACGACAATTTTCTTTGGCAAGGAAGTGGATCAAAAACATGTTTCCGTGGCCCAGTTTCTAAACCTCTCTCACTCCCCTTTAAATTGAGAACATTTTTTTCATAATTGGACTCTGTTGATTCTCTCATTTTTATCAATTTCCAAATTTTCATGAGCCTGGAAATTAGGCATACGGTTTAGAACACACAGCGGCTTGACCATGGGGTTGCAGGTTCGAGCTCACACTGTGTTGGTGTTCACTTTGAGTGTTTTTTCAGCCCCTGGTCTCCTTGATAGGTGGGACCGAGCATCTAGTCTTCTCGGATAAGGACGATAAACTCAGAGGTCCCGTGTGCATGTTGCGCACGTTAAAGATCCCTTGGCAGTT
>JAUELK010196386.1:0-10738 GCA_031471215.1 Gastropteron pacificum | reverse complement strand
GTGTGTCTCGTTTGTGACCATAATTTACTGTACCTAATGACAATTCATTTTACTTTTATTATCATTAATGCAAGCAACTGTGCACACTAGCTTAGGGCCTGCCTACTAACTAATTACGTTGTCAAAGAAGCCAAACAAACCCCGGTATAATTTCGATTTTCGATATTTCTAATGATTTTTCACTGTTAAAAAATGCCTGTTGTCTTGCCACTAGATCTAGATCTAGAGATCTAATCTAGATACTGTTCTAGTGTAGATTATAATCCAGACTCTTTCTATTTCATATCATGATAGATTTAGATTTTGTTTTTAGGCTAGGCATATCATCATTATATTATCATTCATACCTTTCACTACTTTGTAGTAACTGGATTTGAACCTGGGACTTCCCACTGCCTAAACTGTGAACACAACACTTAACCACTTGGTGCCTGTTAAAATGAGACCCCTTTTACTTATTTATAATCTCTGTGGTAGATCTATCTAGAACTAGAATTCTAATATGACAATATAAATAAAATAAGTATAAAAATAATATAAGGATAGAGCAGAAAAGCTGTCATTCTTAGTAATTATGTAATAGTAGAGAGATCTAGATCTAGATTCTTTGACTTTGATCAGATTTATAAAACCAACAATCAAAGACAGGCTGGGAATAACATGGATGGAGGAGGTCTGGAGATTATTCCCAGCAGGGGTGAGAATTGTGGGGCTCCCTTTGAACCCACCATACCAGCACCAAGTTGTGGTGCATGCAAGAAATGTCACTGGAGCTTGCATGAACCACATAGAAAATTTGTGGAACCAGTGCAAAAGTAAAAGACTATTCAAACAGATGCATGGAGTTGCTTCCACAACTATTGACTCGCATTTTAGAGGAGTTTATTTATGCGGAGACAGATCTACGGACAGACCAACCAGATTGCCGAGAACATTATTTTATTGTTGCATCTGTCGCAATGCTACCAGATTCCATAGGTGAGATAAATAGACTGTATAATAGACATACATACTACATACAACAAAATATGTTGGGCCCTTTTTCAATTATTTTTATTTTGACCTCTTACCTGACATGCCATCGATTTCAAAATGGCTGCCGATTCGACGGGAAGGCAATTTCCGAAGAGTGCCAATTAATAAACACAATACTTACATTCATAGTCAGAATTCAAAATTCAATCAATAGCCTATCCCAGTGCAGAGTGCAATGAAGAAACTTTCTTTGCGTTAACATATCGTACAAATATTATTATATTCTATACTGGTTCTGAACATATTCATGGCTATCAAAATATGAGTTTAAATTGAGAAACTTAAAATCGCCTTATCTCTTCAGGATACTGAAATGCTAAGTAACGTCTACTGTGTTGTCATTCATCAATTTCCAGAGGTGTGTCATTTTACTGGCAGCGTCGTGGAAATGCAACAAACAACACGACAGTTCTGTCCTTGCTGGATGACCCATGTGAACTCATGGGAGTCCTGCCATCTCAGGGTCCAGAGGCAAGGTAAGCATTAGTCTACCTCTAGATTAGTGTAGTGTCCAGCCGATGACCAAGTTGTCGTCACTGGTTCGATACCGTACTGTAGATGGGTATAGGGGCCTAACATTATACATGTGTAACAAGCTCAAGGTTGTTGTGTTTTTCGTCCGCTGATCTCATTGATTGGTGGAATAATCGAGAATATATAGCCTTTGGTTGGACCTTGTTAAAGACCTCTTGGCATCAGTAACAGTAACAGATGATGTCGTGGTCCCTGCTTAAGGCTACTACTAACTAATGTAGAAATTGTTATCAAGACTGTTTTCAGCACCATGGCTTTTTGCTAGCAATGCTGAGAACAAGATTGACTCAGTGGTTCATCTTAAAAATAGCCTTGGGAGAGCACTACTAAAAGTGAAAAGTAACAAAGGCAGAGACAACAAGAACGGACAAAAGGCCAAACAACGTCAGGAAATGATATGATATGATATCATATCAATATCACAAATGCCAGTTTTGATAAAATTCTTGTAATATTTCAGGTGGTTGAGGGAAGACTTTTCCCGCCATGGTATTGAGACAAACCACTGTGTGGAGAGGAACTGCCAATGTGCCGTGTCTACTTGTCTTGTCTCAAGGAACACTGGGTCAAGAACCATTGTACACTTCCCAAGGTGATGGTCAGCATGTTTCTTTGATGTACTTGTACTTAATATAAAATGTCACCATGAAAATATGTGTATGCAAGGGGTCGAATGGCTGAGTCGCAAATTTTAATCATGCGCGTTGGAGTACTACTCAAGTCTGAGTGATCCAACTTACTGGAAGAAGAAGACATTTATGTACTATGCCTTGTCTTGTAAATTTATATTCGACACCAAGCAATGTGTGTTTTGGACCCCCAAAAAAGTTATCATCTTATCTTTTCTTATTTTGGTCAGTATCGAAATGATTGTTTTGAGTTTTAGTTTGAGTTTGGATAGCCATGTAGAGTAATGTATTGTAATTACCCAGAATAGCCCAGAGGAATTTGAATCCAAGTCGCTGCTTAAAGATCGAGCATGTCAATGTTATCCCAACATGCTAGCTGCTAACAGTTTGGCCTCCACACTGCGCACATTTCTATGACCACAGTGATGACTGACATTGTTCAGAACTTTACCTGACTCTGTTTTTTCACCAAGATGAATTGTGTGTCTTGTTCTTCTAGGGATCAACCGAAATTGACCTGGAATGACTTCAACACTGCTTTCAGGGATGATTTTACACCATATTACTGGATTCATTTTGAGGTAAAAAAGAAACAAATGGCTTATTACTTACTTGAATGAGCTACGATCAATCTACTGACTTTGTCTATGTTTCTGATTGTAACTCAAAAAGTTTATACTTTCTCGCATTTGCTCAGATCAGAAGATCAACTTTTACTTAGAGTGCCTAAAAAAGGAAGTGAAAGATTTGCAGTAAGATCTTTTACACATTTTGGACCAACTGTTTGGAATTACTTACCAAAGTCTTTGAATCTAAATTTAAATCCGATCTAAAAATGTATTTAATACGCAAGTACTTGCACTAGAAAAAAAAACATGTTCTTATTGATATTATGGTAAACTATAAATTACTGTAGTTTGTTTTGCACATTGTAATAATGTAATACATTCCTGTGTGCATTGTACCCGCCTTGAGCTCTGTCTTTCAGGCGAGTGGGCAGTTTATAAATATACTTCACTATTATTGTTACATGTACATGTATTATTAGAAAAGAATCTTCTTGTATTGTACTGTAGGTTGCCAGGAATGTAGAAGACTTCACAAAGATGATTGACAAAGTGATGAGCTTCAACCAGGAAAAGGTCTCAAAGGATTCCGGTTCACCTGTAATCATCAGCGCCGAGATTGAAAAACCAGAGTTTGTAGATCCGGGTATGTTGGAATTTACTTTATAATTTATAGCGATTGAAATAATTACGTTTGCGCTTATGTAGATAGTGATATTTCTTTATGTTCTTCTTTCATTCTTGTGTTCTTTTAATTGGCCCCTTTTTGGACTTCTTTCACTTAACGTGTTTCTTGTTACATACATTTGTACCTCTTCATGTTGATGCAGCACTTTATGCTCTTTACTATTCAAGTTTAACTGCCATATTATTATATACATGTACATGTTTTAGTGACTTGTCTATTCTGTATTAATTTATTGTAATGCGCATTGAGCATTCATGTGAATGGAAATGCACAATATAAATGCGATGTATTATTATTATTATGTTTCAGTGTTTATCTTTTACTTTTACAATTAAAAACATGATTTTTTGAAATTTTTAGGAACTGAGTTTAATTCAGACAATCAAATCTACCCTAAGACGGTCTGTTTGTTTATCAGATAAGGCTATGTTTATTCTTTGTTGTCATCATCAATGACATAGAGATTACACATAAGGGTATGTGTATTCTCTCTTTTGTTTATGGTTTGGATACATCATCACAAAAGTAAAGTTTGTCATTTTCATGTCCTGTACTTACAGAGATCATCATTCCCAAGGTAGACTGTGTGTTCATCAGCAAAGACTATGCACAGAGTAGAGGCATGACAAACCCAGAACATGCTGTGAGACACTTTTGTAAGTGGTGCAAAAATAGGTAAGTTTGAATGTCTGTAGTATTATAATTATTTCTATTTATTACTAGCAAGCAGCCACAAGATATCAGCAGAATAAGTGAACTTATTACAATGCATCAAGTAGGCCTCATACTTTTCATCTTCAGGAATTTCAAATGTATTATTAAATCTATTACACCTTCTTTATAGTGTGATACATTTACAACATGTGCATACATGTATGTATTGAACAGACTTTTAACTTATTGTTTTCTTTAGCACAAAGTTGTGTTAGTCATCTTATTGTGGAAGATTGAGGGAATTTGAAGTATTCTAGAAGGGTATGGGTCCTCACACGTTAACCCGTTATAAATAGAGTAAAAGTTGTCACCAATTAACTGTGATGGTGGTTGCATGGTTAGAGTGTCCGTTCGGGACTCGGGTTCGATCCCCACTCATAACACCTTTTTTTTCTTTTCCATTTAATACACTAAACTTGCATTTGCATATCATTATCTATTCTTTAAAAACAAATGAACAATTCTATTTAATTTTTTTTTTAAACTTGCTGTATGTAGGCTTTAGATCTAGAGAATCTAGATCTAGGATTTCTATTCAATCAGTGGTGAACTGTCCGTTCGAGGACTGCAGACTCCCCCCTTTTCGGTGTCTTCGCACGACTTTGCGTGCAAATAAAGTCAGCCTTCAATGTTACTACACAAGATGCACCAAAGTAAGTGTGACTTCACATGTTCTCCACAATATCTCCACAGGAGTGTGTTGGTGTGTCCCTGGGGAGAGATGGGTGCCTGGGCGTGTTACAGTGACAACGACGACGCTGCAGACATTTCTGTCGTCTCTGCCTCAGCCTTGGACCAGGTCAAAGTTGTCGACTCTCTAGGAGCTGGAGATACCTTTGTGGCAGGCTTCGTCAGCCGAGCCGCCAAACTGGGTCTGTTTGTCCAGCCCTCGGAGGAGTCTTCGATCTTAAATCAGGGCTCAAAGTGTGAAGGGACACAAGTAGAAGTAGAAAGTAAACAGGCCGCCTCGACAGAATCACCTCAACAAGTGCGAGATGAGAAAAATGTCATACTGAAAAATGTGCTCACCTACGCTTGCCACCTGGCCGGGCACAAATGTTCTATCTTAGGTTATCAAGGTCTGAAGGAACTTGCGGCTCAATTAGATTGACGACATGTACTTGATTGATTTTAAGTAAGAGTAAGAGTAGGGATGTTTTTTTCTTTGATACGTTTCTTTTCTTCTGTGTGAGTCTTTGAGAAAGGTATCTCACTCAGAAAGTATTTTAAACACACTAGACTATCAGTTGTACAATTTTAGATAAAGCAATAGCTCTGTTACTGTAGGTAGGCCTACTTTATACTACTCATCACTAGATTTTACTGACATGTAATGTTGGCCTCACGAGTCGAAAAGTCCTGGGTTCGATCCCTCACCATGCCAACTTGATTTTGGTTTGAGAGTATTTTCTTATCCACCACCAGTCGGGGTAATAATATGCTGTAACTGGAAAGTGCTTTGAGCTCAAAGAGAAAAAGCGCTATATAAATCAGCAATTATTAATTATTATGAGTTATTTATTCTACATGTACATTATACAGTGGACTTGGGGTATAACGAGAAAGCACTGACTTGATGTCATCTCTTGTTGCAATAAAACGTTCTCCTTATTTCTGTTGTCATTCCTAATGGACTCCAGTGTATAAGTATTTTCTTAGAGTTGACAGTCAATGATGACTAGATCTATACAGTATTAGAAAATGAGAACTAATTGAGTTCCACATTGCACCAGTTCATACCACCAGGTGTATGTGATTGCTTGACAATGATGCAAGACTCAGGTAAACATACATGTATTTTACAATAGATCATTTTAGTTCTAGATCTAGTCTTATTGTTATATCATCATTTTGTAATTGTATGATTTTGTAGAACTCAAAATAAAGCATACAAACATCCTTTCTCATCATTCTTTCAGACTCTTATTACCACATGGACATTAATCATTAAAACTGTACAAACGACAAAAAAGACATGTGCGTAGTGTGAAATGTGTATTTGTTTTATTTGTGTTGGTCAAGTCGTGGCAATTCTCAATCCATGAATCTACAACATGTCAATTCATACTGGCAAGGAAGTATGGTACAGTATATCAGTGATCAGTATCGGGTCTCACAATTAAAGAGGTCATGTGAAGAAGAAAAAAAAGGCATAGTCAAATTTGTGAGAAAACCCTTTTTTTCCAACTTTCAAGACTGGAAACGTTTTTGTCGAGCTCTGCCAAAAGAGGAAGAGGTAGTAGACCACCAACTTCAGTCACAGGAAATATCAATGGCTTGACGAGTCTGAGTGCACAAGAAATAGGCCAAAGAAGCAAGGACTGCAGTTAAGTAGTAACAGCTGGAACACCTGACAAGCGTTAACTTTGAAAACGGAGATGCATACAAGAGGTGACTAATCGTGTTAATTCTAGGACACAAAACAAGATTGAGAAGTGTATGCCAACCTGTTCACAGATTCTCTTTTCATTAAATATTTGTGTCCACAATATGGTTTAAGAAGAACAATAAGAGGTTAATTTGTTTTTCCACTTGACCCCTTCAACTGTATGCAAGTGTGGTACTGGTACACGATTCCTTGCCAATCAAAAAAGTCTTGATCGATCGTCACAGAGCAGTACACAATTCAATGTCAACACAGAGCAATCATCATGACAGCAAAGAATGTTTAGAATTACAATGAAAGAAAAAAAAACACATACAAGCTGGCCTTTTCATTATGGCACCATTTAGATTTCAGAAAAAAAGTCCGCCCAAAAAGAAACTACACAAAGAGATAAAAAAAAATGTAAGTTAACACACAAAATTCTTTATATTTCTTTTAGAGTCCATTTTTTTCCTTAAAATTCAAATTAAATTTCACAAATAGAAAGAAAAATGTGTACCACTGAAAGAATGTATAATAAAAAAAAGTAATAACAACAAGGGAGTGTGTTGACTTTTCTTTTCCCGAAACAAGAACTACGGCTGAACAGTGCAGTGCATCAATTCTCTCTTGGATCCAATTTGTATTTTAAAAAAGTACAACAACAAAATACTGCTTTACCTTGGGGGATACATGAAATCTACACTTGTGGGTACTTTCACAATAAAACTGTATGAACTGATGAACATGTAGTATGTAGTAAATGTCTCTATGCATCAACAGATCTTGAGTACAATTTGAATGAACAGAGAACAGGTAGAAGTACATTACTGCTGTGTATATGCAGGCCTACATGAAAAAAAACACAAAAAAACGCACATAGAACTTGTCTCGATACTTGTACAACATACACATGTGCAGAGTGAAAGAAAACAAATCAACGAGGCCTCAGGTGTGACCATGGGTGTTACCAACTGAAACTCCCCAATACTCAAATCAAATTTTATGTGATCCCCAAAGTTAGCCAATACTGAAACAAAAAAATTGGTCCCCTACAGTACAGGAGGTTGCATTTCAGACCATAATTTGAACAAAAATCCCATCCAGTTCCCACAAATCTGTCAATTTCATGTCGCACTGAGTGAATACGGAAAGTTTTTTGCTGTAGACTCGCGAATATGGAAATCCGTCATCATGATACGGAACGATAACACCCATGGAGGTGACAAACTGAAAGTTACTTAAGTGGGGTCTAGCACAATGAATGAGTTTCTCTATAAGAGAAGAGTAAGAGAGAGACATAAAACACACAGAAAGACCAGATGTGGCACAGAAGTAAGCAAGATGAAGTCCATGATGATAGATAACAGATTTGCAGCAAACATGTGAAAACCTGTGGGGAAAGGTTCAAAAGATACAAAATATAACAATTTGGCATCACAAACAGAACAAATAACAAGGTCTTTCAGTGTCATCAAAATTATTACAATTTCACACTATAATCCCATGTTACGAGTATTGGAAACCAGTGTTTCTTTTTTCTTCGGCCCAAAACCAGATGTGGATAATACACAACAGTAATTTTCGGTATATAAGTATAAGAGCACCCCCTGATTTTTACCCCGAAAATGGATTTGTCCTAGTTTATGCTGCACCATATTATGTTCCAACAGATGATTTGATTATTATTATTAAATGACCCCAGTTAAATGTGTAGACGCAAACAAATAAAAACAGTAATTTGTACACCTTTCACTTTCAATGTTTCTAGACATCCACAAATGACCAGCTCATTTCTGCTGAGGCCTCTAATCTAGTTTTTGACTATGCATGTGTGAACATTCTACTACCGGTACAAGTGAGAACGTGATATTTCATGAAAAATCCTAGTACAAGCTGCACCCTTATATAAGGTACTGGGCCTGTGCTGATGGAAAAAAAAGTAGCAGCTTATAGTCCGGAAATTATGGTAGACATAAAACTAAAACTGCATGTACATTCCTGGTTGTCCTTCCTCTATCTCGAAATCTACGAGTTAAGTCACAAGACATATATTACATTTTGTGGAGGCTTTGTAGAGTTCTTAGTGACGACGGTGTATGTACAATGTCTAGACAGATTACGTGTGCTCTGTGTTAAGGTGTGCTCTGCACTTGGCATTGACAAGCAACACTAAGTCTAATTACGGATAATGAAATGGTTGTCCTTCCTCTATCTCGAAATCTGCAAGTTACAGTTACAATTACAAGACATAGGTATACAGTACATGTTGTGGAGGCTTTGTACAGTTCTCTGTGCTAAGGTGTGCTCTGCACTTGGCATTGACAAGCAACACTAGATCTAGATCTATATACTGATAATGAAACCCAAACCACAGAGACGTGTAGGCCTACCAATTGCTGTAACTGTAAGCATGAAAAGACAAATGACAACCAAAAAAAAGAAAGAAAAAGAAAAGATTGTAATAATGCTTCAGGTTCCCCAGTTATTCTGTTCTGAGAATAATGTGAACTCCAGACTCTGTGTCCACCACTTCACTCAATTCCCCGACCTGCAAAGGAGAGAGAAAGTGTTGTTAGTAATGTTAATTCCAAACTCTACACTATATGGTTTTATAACAGCACTTTGACTCAAATTTGTTATTAGAAGTTTGATCATGCCATGAAAAGACAATATGTTTGAAAAAATACTATCATTGTGTTGAAACTTTCTTTACAAACTATAAACAACAAGTACTATCAACTGAAGTAAAAGAAACACCTTTTTGAAAAAGCATCAGGGCTACAGAAGATGATGTGGCAGGTGACTGGTCCAGTCCTAACCTAAATTATGGCTGCGACCACAGATGTCTAAATGCTAATGTTGTACGCCTTGAGCCCACTGTGTGGGGTAAGTGAGCGGTATAAATAACCAGTTATTATTATTATTATTATTATCATTATCAATATGGCAGAGTCAAGGGCCCTCCAGTCCTAAGTAGTTGCAGAGCTAGGCTGCCATAGCTCATATAAATAAATTGTGCCTGATAGAAAACAACAAGAACAACTCTTACCTCTAGAGCAAAGGACGCATCTTCAAACGGCTTCTGCATTTGACCAGGCCCAAACTGACCCAGATCTCCTCCCTTCCTAGCAGAACTGCAGTCGGAGTATTCCTCGGCCAGGTCACCAAACTGGACTCTGCCTTGGGTGATTTCGTCACGGTAAGCTGTGTATGCATGTGTGTGTATGTGTATGCGTGTGTGTGTGTATATATGCATGTGTGTGAGGAGAGAAAGGAATGCGTAATATATGTTGTCCTAAAAATTGTACTCAAAAAAATATAATGGTCATTGTCATATATGATTGGGTATCAATCAACCTCTTCTTATTGTAAAGTTTGAGTTTGAATACTAACTTCTTCTGCTCACTTAAACTGTTTATCAAATGCCAGTTCTGTAAGTTTGAATACAATTATACAAAGAGATATTTAAAAAAACATTTCTCTTCTAAATATTCTTTAAAACTGAACAAAAAATAGAAGAAAAAAACAAAGATTAATATTTAAAGGGTAGACTGCTATTTTAACTATAATTTTTGATCTTGAAATACTGATGACCCTTAGACAATACTGGTCCATTTCATTATTTAAGCATTCTCACATTGCAACAACTGTAAAGCCTCTTCTTTGCTGCGAGTGATGTTTTCCCCCTTGAAGTTTTGCGGCCGGCGAGAGCCCCGGTGCTTGACAAGGAGATGCGAGCAGCGCACAGTGCCGGAGCGTTCATTGGCCGCCTCGGTAGGAAACTCCCACTGGCTCGCATTTGTGTACATGTTCAGGAAGTAGTCCTTTCCTGAGAGAGAAAGAAAATAAAATGAATTATAAAATTATATCTGTGACAACATTTATGGAGATGTGGGGTAACAGCATTTTATTATTATATATATATATAGTTCGTCCGTCGGGGGGGTCGACGAGGACCATCGCGTCACTTTGGAGGGTGGGGGGGTCGACCGGGTCTGTGAGTGCGCAGGTGGCTGGTCAGTCCGATCCTGGCACGGAATGTTCTCTGACAGTGTGGGCAGGGAATCGTGGCGGCCACAGGAGATATGCCTGATGCAAATACCTTCCTTGCCTGTCTGCGCTCTTCAGCTGTCCTGTTTAGCTCATGCTCCTTGGCACCTTTCCAAACAGCAGCACGCCACCCACTTCTGTCAAGAGCTGCATC
>JAUELK010196167.1:0-10740 GCA_031471215.1 Gastropteron pacificum | reverse complement strand
AAGTGAAAATGTTCATGCATTTTAGTATTTTTAGACTGATTTTTATATTCAAATGTAAAGTGTTTTGGAATATTGTTATTTATGGAAAACACTCAAATGAAGTTATTATTATTATTGTTATTATTATTATTATTATTATTATTATTATTATTATTATTGTTATTATTATTATTATTAAATTCCTTGTGGAACAAATGGACATAAGGTGCCGCCTTTTATATGTTCAAATTATGTCCAGAGCTGAGAGGTGTAACACTCAAGACAATTACAATAAAATAAAAGCCAAGAAAAGCTAGAAAAGACAAAGTCAGGCTTTGCCACAAACCACGCCAAAACCCCCCAAAAGGAGATATTCTAACTATTTGAGGCGGACACTAACACGTAGGTCTCATTTCTTGTATTCTGTGTCGCTAGTGTTTTAAAACTGAAAACTTGTTAAAAAGGGAGCCCAGAGAAGCTAGAAAAGGCAAAGTGAGGCTTTGCAACAAACCACGCCAAAACCCAAAAGGAGGTGACGTTCTACATATTTGAGACGGACGTTAAAACGTAGGTCCCAGATCGTGTATGATCAAAATTGTGTCACTAGGGGTTAAAAACTGAAACGTGAAAATTAAAATAATGGCATAGAAAAGCTAGAAAAGACAAAGTATGGCTCTTCAACAAACCACACCAAAACCCAAAAGGGGGAGATATTCTGCCAGACACCGGAAGTCATTGTGCTGGACCAACTTCCGGTATGTCATGCGCGTGGCCTCACGGGATGTCTGATATGGCGGTCAGTCACCTGATCTGACTGTTTGTCGTTGTCTGGGGACAGGGGCGGGGGGGGGGGGGGATGAAAATTGTATATAGTAGTACTTGTCTTATCTTATCTTATCTTATCATCTTATCTTATCTTATCTTATGTGTAGGAACTATTTTACCCACACCAGACGACATAGGGGATGTCCTTGTTCTGGAAACAGGGGCGTGGGGGGGGGGGGGGGGGTATGGTAACGATATATGGCATTTATTTGTAGGAAGAATGTTGCCCACACCAAACGACATGCTTCACTTGGAAAGCACATCCTGGAGACGATGATGGTGGGCAGAAGAGGCAGAGGAAGACCAACCAGAAGATGGGAACAAAGGAAGACCCTCTTCACATTCAGCCCAACGTACATTATGATCTCAACACACTTAACACGAGTACAACACATACATATGTTTTCAACATACATAAATATTATTGCAACACATACATAATATCTCAACACACATACATATTATCTCAACACACTTATCACGAGTACAACACATACATGTGTTCTCAACATACATACATATTATTTCAACACATTCATATGATCTCAACACACATACATAGTATTTCAACACACTTAAAACGAGTACAACACACATTATATATTATCTCAACACACTTAAAACGAGTACAACACACATACATGATATCTCAACACACATACATGGTATCTCAACCCACATACATATTATCTCAACACACTTAAAACGAGTACAACACATTCATTATGATCTCAACACACATACATAGTATTTCAACACACTGAAAACGAGTACAACACACATTATGTATTATCTCAATACACTTAAAACGAGTACAACACACATTATGTATTATGTCAACACACTTAAAACGAGTACAACACACATTATGTATTATCTCAACACACTTAAAACGAGTACAACACAAATACATGGTATCTCAACACACATACATGGTATCTCAACACACATACAAGGTATATCAACACACATACATGGTCTCTCAACACACATACATGGTATCTCAACACACATACATGGTATCTCAACACACATACATGGTATATCAACACACATACATGGTATCTCAACACACTTAAAACAAGCACAATCTCACCTCTGGGTCTAGTTTCCCTGGGTTCAGTCCAATTAGGGCATCCCCCAGTAGTAAAGCATCCTCGTCTATGTTGTGATGAGACTCCTACATGGAGGAGAGGGGAAGGGTACATGTCGTTAGTTGTAGTTTTAGTCTTAGTTTTACACTCATAGCGACACTTGTTTAGATCATGTAAGAGGTGGGACGTACGTTTTAACGTAGCAGCGTCTGTAATTGTCCAGGAGTTCGATTCTTGTGCGACAGTCCTTGCCAGCAGTCTCAAGTCATCGACACATTGTATAACCATTTGCTGTTTTTGCTATTGTTGTTTTGTTTAGGCACTACTCATCAGTTATTCACTCTTTGAGTGGTCTTAGAGACGCACAGATCCATGGCAGGCTATCTCTGCAACCTAGGACTGGAAGGCCTTCAAATTGGCCCCTTAGACATGGAATTATGCAATGCAGTCGCAAGACCCTCCAGGACCAGATGACTGCTATGTGCAATGCAGATTTGGGTTGATTAATGCCAATATCGAGATATGTATGGTTACAGCCATGATTTAGGACTTAACCAGGGGTGTGTCAGATCATGTTCTGTAGCCCTGGTGCCTGAACTTGTGTGAAAGAATTCAAAACGTTGACCACATCACGTGGACAAATAGTCAAGCCAATACCAAACTTCTTCGTTCAAAGCGTTATGGGCCCAATCTGTCGTGTCTGTATGTGTAGGTGAAATGTGCTGAATTCTCTGACCATGTCTTGCCTTTTCATGTTCAGCTCTATATTGATTATTAATAAAACTTTGTTCTTCCTTCTATGGCCTGTTTTGAACATTGTATACCTATTAAAGTGTGGTTACAAAGTGTAGAAAGAACTTGATTTATGATGAATATACCCTTTAATCTATATTTAGACAAATTGATAATGTAAATCAAAACCTTTTTTTGCGTGTGTGGTTTTGTTTTTGTTTCGTTTGCTTGGGGTTTTCCTTATTTCTGCTGAGAAGCGTCCTGGGTTACAGAATGAGATCCCCTCCTTAAGCTCTGTCTTTCAGGGTAGTGGGCAGTTTATAAATAACCTTGATGATGATCCAGTGCTGCCAACTGGTACAATATCAAACATGAAAGCCCAAAGAGTCCAAGCAAGCCGTTCTGTTTGCTGAGAGAAGCAAGAACACAATATGCTTGAGAGTGAGGACACAATGAAAGAGATGTTTTCACATCGGAGGCTATCTGGGAGTAGACAGAGTGCTGGCTACATTGAGAAAGATAGCTGGACAGATGGAAACAGAGAAAGAGACAGAGAGGTACAGAGGACATCTCTATCTCTCTGTCTCTTTCTCTGTTACCTGGTAGGAAGAAAGATAGAGATAACGTTTGGGATAGAGACAGATAGTTAGACAGTAATAGAGACCGTTTGAGATGCAAATCTAGAGAATTGGAAAGAGACAGATACAGACAGAGAGTTGTATAACTAACGTAAGAGAGGGAGCCAGACAAAGAGAGAGTTCGTATTGAGAAGACAAATAGTGATTCTCAGATCATGTTCCAATGTCCCCTCATCATGTGCATATATTTGCTTTATTATCATAAAATGTGACTATGTCAGTAAATAAAGTGGATATCCCCAATGGAGTATACAAAAGGAGCAAATGCATTGTCGAGACTTGAAAATATTATGCAATATATATTTTTCCTATATATTATCAGATTTAGATTTAGATTAGCTCAGAAGAAAAGAAGAAAATGACTGTCAAGTGCTCTGAAAAAGAAACAGATTAAATATGCTAGGGTCAAGGTGCATGATGATTATGTGGCTAGGTCATAGGTCACGCCCAAAAACCTTTGTCAAGATAGGATAGGATATATGATTGCTGTGTGTTAGTAATGTATTCAAAGCTCATCTCACACATGATACATTCTATGAGGAATCATGCAAAAGCCATCCCAGAGCAATATTGGTACAGTATCATTGGTGTTATAGGAGATTATGCATCCCACATCTCTGCAAAGCCAATCAATAAAGCAAATTACAAGGTTTGTATTCATTTTGCGCATTGTCTTTTAGAAGCATTCTTTGTAAGAATTAAGTAAAAACAGTGCGACCTGATTTAAGATTCATATCGATCAAGATGAAGACGATTTACGAGATATCTGTTTTGAAATTGAGCCTGGAAGTGGTTTTGAAAGGTTGCTTTGAAACTGTAGTATTCGGAAATGTATTACTTCTAATCTTAGTTATAGTAAAATCGTCCCGGGTACATCCCCGAATAAACGCCAATGTGTTGCAAAAGTTTTTAAAAAGAAAGAAATGACGACTGTAACCCAAGCAACAAAATGGCAATTGTCGTTGACCAAGGAAAAACATAAAGACTGTTGTCTAGCAACGAGATCTTACCTCAAAAGGAGGTCAACTGGTGCCCTAGCAAAGAAACAGCGGCTGTTGCCTTAGCAACAAGATCGCATATGTTGTCCTAGCAACGAAAATTGCGGATGTTGCCCCAAGGGGAGGCAAACGGTGCCCTAGCAACTGCAAGATCTCGGATGTTGTCCTAGCAACCAAAATGGCGGACGTTGCCCCAAGGGGAAGCAATCGGTGCCCTAATCACCTTAATGTCCAAGTTGTCAAGTCCCACCTTTCCTGCCAGGGCCAGCGCACACATCTCCGCTCTGAGCTCCTCTTCCAGCTCGTCGTCCAACTCCTTGTACTTGTACGTCTCCTGGAGGTCCGTGGAGATGGGTGGGGGAGGAGGAGGGGGAGGAGGGGGAGGAGGTGGAGGAGGTGGAGGAGGTGGATGAGGAGGAGGAACGTGAGAAAGGAAAGAGGTTGAAGTAAGAGAAATAATAATAATAAGAAGAGGAGAAGAAGGATGAATAATAAGATGTGGAGGAGGAAGAGGGAGAACAGGAGGTGAAGTAGAAGCAAGAGAAAGGAGAAACAGAGGAAGGGAAAAGTGAACAGCAAGAATTGAAGGAGGAAGAGGAGAAGATAGATAGAGAGAGGAGTGGTAAGAAGGGGTGGTGGAGGAGGAGGAGCAGGAGGAGGAGGAAGAAGAAAAGGGTGGTAGAGTAGGAGGATGAAGAATACAAGGGTGGTAGAGGAGGAGGAGGAGGAGGAGGAGGAAGAGGAAGGAGAAGGAGAAGAAGAAAAAGAGGAGGAGGAGGAGGAGGAGGAGGAGGAGAAGGGGGTGCCACAGAAGCAGCGCGGAGACATGCGAGTCATGCAGTAAGTGTTTGTGGGAAATGTCACCATCACAGAGTCAAGCAATATAGAAGAAACTCCATCCTAAGTATCATCATAATAAGTAAGCATATTATACGAGTATAATGAAATAATAGAATAGGCTGAATATATATTGATACATCTTTAGTGAAAGCATTAGCATGGGACCTTTTTATCTTTAGAAACATGAGAAAATCCACACAAATATACATCTTGTTCTATCTTCATGAACCATCAGTGTAGCCTTTTATCATTTCAGTCCCACCATGAAATACAACTTTGTTTTGCATCAAATTTCAGTTAGTGATGTTTTTCATTAAATATTTTGTCTTTGTCTTTTTGGACCCACTGAAATGAAGTGAAAAAAGTGGGTTTTGTATTACTTAAACGTGAAAATGGATGAAAAAAGCACATAAAAGAATAATTTACTTCACAGTGGCCTACACAATTTGACCTGTCTCAAAGAAGAGGAACAAATAGTCAAAGACATTATGTTCACACAAGAGAACAGGTGAAACGTATTCAAAAAATGTCAAGTGACAAGACGAAAATGTGTGCGTTGTCTGAAAAACTAAAGATTCCTGGTTGCTTCTTGTTGTAGTTTCTTTCATTCAAATGTATCCTCAAATGTTCACCTGTTCAGTCAGATATTCTAAACTGCTGAAGTAATCAAATCAGAGTTTAGTTCACAATAAGTGAATATGTTACCTTTTACTTATCTTACATTCAGATTTTGCCATGGCATCTTCTGAAACCTTTTGTAATTCTCGGTAACAACTGAAAATTAATTGAGTGACTTGCAATCACCAGAGAGTTGCATTGAAATATACGTTTGCATTGGGTCAAAAAATGGAGAAATGTCAAAGCTCGAAGCTCAAAATGTAACACGTTTCTTTCAAGAATGATGTAGACCTACATTGTACAATACACATTGCAATCTGACTTTCTGAAATCAGATCACTCGATTCAATCAGTGCCAAAGTAAGGTAGAAAAAACAAGCATAAAAAGTACTTTAATTTTGAAATACAAAAAACTTCACAAACGTCTAAACAAATCAATCGTCAATCACGTCATGCCTATTGATATACATTAAAATGTGATAGGAATGTTTTACAAGTTCAAAGGTCACCTGGGATTGATGTGGCGATGGAGGCTAACAAACGAGAATAGATGTCGACTATAATAATCAAATCATATTGTAGAAAGCAAACCCAGATCTATAGTAATATTAATTTCATCTCCACTGGCTGAGCCAAAGACTGAGACTTGTCCATAAGGTGGAAGTGAAATAGAGGAAAGTGGAGATTCTAGGTGGTGCCCGTTTTGAGGGGAAACAAAGTTTGAAATGTTTGCTTGGAGTTTGAAAAAGCTAGAAAAGTGCTGCATGAGAAATGCGAGAGAAATGTTGTGAAGACTTGAGAGTGAGCACTGGGAGACAAGGCAGGGTGAGTAATGCTGCCATCACAGCCAGCGCTGGTGAGTTGTCGGCCTTGCCTTGTAAGAAAATGTGTCTTGTACTTCGAAAATGTGTATAATGCAGCTATATAATGCTTTACTCATTATCTATACTTGTTTAGATAAACCTAGATCTATGAAACGTTACTTGTTCTATGGTACAAAACAATTAAAAAATAAATCAGAGTAAATGTGAACACTCTTATGTAAAGAAACGTTACTTGCACTATGGTAAAAATCAAACAAAGTATTCAGTGCAAATGTTAACACTCGCTATAAAATGAAACGTTTCTTGCTCTATTCAAAAACAAATCAGAGTAAAATGTATGCACTATGTATTTAAACTTTTCTTGCTCTGTGGTACAAATAAAAAAGTGTATACAAAAAAAATCAGTTTTTAATGTAATGTTCTCGCTATGTAATGAAATGTTACTTGCTCTATGGTAAAACAAATGAGAGTAAATGTATGCACTTTGTAATGAAATGCTACTTGCACTAGTCAAAATAATGAAGGTAAATGTATTGCACTCGCTGCGTTCATGCCATGGGATATAATAACCTCAAAATGCCCGATCATCCATCACCAGACAATTGCAAAAAGGAAGAGGACTAAATACAGCTATTGGTTGTGTGCAGTGCCAGAGAGGATTTGATTTGCCTCAGAAAAAAAAAGAGAAGTACCTCATCGTTTTCTACAGAAGTTCATTCATGTATGTAAAATATACACTTCGACCTCAAGTCATATGGTATTCACATGTCAATCCACAATACAGTGGCTTTGATAAAGCATATTATGATAAAACGAACCTTACCTATCTGCACCTAATGCATTAAACCACAGGCATACATTTGACGTACACTTAATCAATTTCCTTTGCAATGATCCTATGTATCTCATCGCCAAGATCCCCCCCCCCAATTATGTTATCTTGTTGTCTGTGTATATGACATACAAGTGCAAAGAACAACAGTCTTGACCACCAAATCTCCTACAAAGGTTTCGTTTAAAAAAATAGTTTAATCGATTTATAGAAATATAATTGATCGCTCATTATGTGACCTACCTCTGAGTGTATCATGAGATTTATGATGTTAGCTACACCCATGAACTACTGTTCAACTATTTAATTGGTTTGTTTTTGCTTCGGAGGGCGAAAGCTCAAAGGATGCTGGACTAGAAGAAGAACAATTGCTATACTGCATAAAAAAGCCTATCTTGCCTTCATGTCTGTCCCATACATCTTAATCCATAAAATAACGCTCGCTATGTTTTTAGTATACTTTATCAAAAGAAGCATTACCTCTAGGTGTTTCATGTAGCTGATATAATATGTTCTATCCTGAAGAATACTATAGTGAGTATAATACAGTACAGTATGATAGGAGTCGTCCTATAGTTCGTATTGAAGTATAGTATGACAAATGCCGTCCTACTATAGTTAGTATAATATAGTCACCCACTCCCTGTACAGCATCACTCTCTCGAATGTTGGCTGCCCGCACTGCTAGTATAATATAGTAGAGTATGATAAGTGTCGTCCTATAGTTCGTATTGAAGTAGAGTATGATAAATGCCGTCCTACTTACCTCTAGTATAATATAGTAGAGTATGCTAATGGCCGTCCTACTATAGTTAGTATAATATAGTAGAGTATGATAAGTGCCGTCCTATTGAAGTAGAGTATGACAAATGCCGTCCTACTTACCTCTAGGTGTTTCATGAGGACGGCCACCACAACGTTGACCAACACAAACTGCGCCATCAGCACAAACACCACGAAGTAGACAGGGGCGATAAGCGGGCTCACACAGCAGTTGGTCAGGCAGTTATCTCCCCTGTTACAGTCCTCTCGAAGAGTGTCCTGAGGACGTATTTTTTTACATTTGTATTTCAATATATGTTTTTCTCTCAGGTTCATTGATTTGTACATTACGCATAACAAAAACATGAATAGAAGGACGCCTTATTTGCCTCCTGGCACAGAGAGATGTAAGGTTAATGTTCAGGAACAGAGGGACAATAATTTGACCAATTAGTCAATGACAAACGAAGGAAACAGCCTTACGTACAGAATATCCCGGGGAAAAAAAAGTAATAGTAATGATAACCCATTTGGGGTGGGGATGAGAAAGGGGGTGGGGAGTTTGTATTGTATTGTATACACTTGCTTCCTCCCTTCTCAAAGAAATTTGCCTTAGTTCTGGCAAGACTAGACGAAGTATTCCTCTCACCTTCATGATTCCATTCCAGTTGTCTCCAGTCGCTACTCTGAACAGGGTGAGGAAAGCCATGCCAAAGTTCTCAAAGTGAGCGTGAACTCCCAGCCCTTCACAGGGATGGTCCACAGAGCATTCTGGAGAAAACAAAACAAGAATAAATAAAAGTTCCTTGTTCCAAAGGCTGCGATGGATTGTCAATGTAAAACAAACATGTACATGAAGAGTGAAAAAATACGAAGATAAGATGAATAAATTATGTGATGAAACTTTCAGACAATGTTTGACAAGACTTGTTCCGGAAATGGTGTGCAAATGACGATGTCTTGAAGAATATCTCGTTTTGGGGTAAACTTCAATGTTGGTGCACTCATACCGACTTGCGCTACGACTACAAGGACGGAAAACCCAGACGATACTAAATTTGTGAACCCTGATATTGCCTATTTCCCCCTAAAAAACGTCTTCACATTTGGACTTGACCTGCTCTAATTATAATAATAATAGCCGATTTATATAGCGTTGTTTTTTCTTTGAGTTCAAGGCTCTTTACAGCATATTATTACCCAGACAGATCTGATTCATTCCAAAGCCGTCTCAACCTCCTGAGAGGCATATTGGTAGTGCTGCCTGGTCGGCACGTAGTGCTGACTTCGCCTATATCAACATTCTTACAATATCTTTCACTGTCTATAGTCGTGTACCCATTTTATACCTTGGTGAGGTGAGAAAGTCGTGACAAAGTACCGTTTCCAAGAGTGCACCTGGTGGTGGATATGAACATTCTCTCAAATCCAAATCGAGTCGGCACGAGGGAAACTTTGACTCGTCAGACCAACGCTCTGACAACTTCACCACCAGATCACACTAACTAACTCAGTCTCCCGAACAGCTCCACTCCCAAGGCAGCGAAGATAAACTAACTACTAACCACTAACTCACTAACCACTAACTCACTAACCACTAACTTACTAACTCACTAACCACTAACTCACTAACCACTAACTTACTAACTCACTAACCACTAACTCACCCAGTCTCCCAAACAGCTCGACTCCCAAGGCAGCGAAGATAAAGAAGAGGAGGAAGAAGAGCAATCCTAGGTTTCCCACTTGAGGCAAGGCTTGGATCACAGTGTCCAGGAGGGCACGGATACCTTTGGCCATCTTCAGCAGCTTCAGCACTGCGGACATACATAGTGGACAGTAGTCAAGTTGTTTGTAAATGCATGTGTCTTATGAGAGGAAGCCGGAAATAGAGTGGACAAACCTCAATGACGTAATGAGAGTGGCTGAAAATATAGAGGAATTGAGGGAACTGACAGTCAAAAAGCCCTAACAACTTTAAAATGACGTATCTTGAAAACGAAATGAACAAACTTATGAAACTTAATAAGTCCAAAAGCAGGATTGCTTCTGAATTGGTGCACAGAAGTGGGTGTTTCAAAAATGACCCGTTTTTTGCGAATTGCACTTTTGTGTATTCGCAGTGATTCGTGTTATGAATACAAGGATGAACAACTAAATCAACGCAGGCTGTGTGAGAGATTTGATTTGTGTAATATTGGCTGGATCTTTATCAATATCTTTATTGACATGGACAACAAAATAAAGAAAATATTTGAAGATTCAACACATCCAATGGCATGTCAAATTAAGAGATCAAGTAGATCTCACAGGGTTATTCTAATGAAATGAAACAAATAAAGATATAAGAGATCTTTTGTGCCATCATTCATTAGATTACTGAAAACATGAACATGTCAATACATGCACTTGACGTATGTTTACTGTGTGTTTATATTTACTGATTTATATATTCTGGCTAACTGCGTTCTAATTGTATATCACACTAAAACAATGTGCCAAATTGGACAATACAGATTATATTCATTCGTTCATTCATTCATTCATTCATTCATTCATTCATTCATTCATTCATTCATTCATTCATTCATTCATTCA
>JAUELK010196056.1:5000-10741 GCA_031471215.1 Gastropteron pacificum | reverse complement strand
GTAAGAATGCTTTTCATCCAATGAAAGCATACGCCTAAAAATCTTTTGTCTATAACTTCCTTAATTTTAGAGCTAGAAACACGCCACTTTGAGATAATGTAGATTTGGCTATGCTGAACTACATGGCGGTGTTAACTCAAAACTGGTATTTTGTGAGTTACGCCTCTTCATAATATAGGCAACGAATTGTGCAATACAGTCACAAGACCCCTCCGGACCTGATAACTGCTATGTGCGATGCAGTCATTGAGTTGGTACTGCCTATGTTGATGCTATGTACTGATATGTATCTGAACGCCTTTTTTTTCCTTTATTTTTTTATTCCAGGATGCCGCCAGAGTGGCAGGAGAGTTTCACCTCCAAGGGTGACGTGTGGTCGTTTGGCGTGGTCCTTTGGGAGGTGTACACCAACGGGCTCAGCCCTACGGAGGCCTGGAGGGCCGCGAGGATCCCCGCAAGCCGGCCGTCGGTCAAGGACAACAATCACCTCAAGCAGTTTGGCCGGCAGCAGGGGAAAGACTTTTTTCTGCCCAAGGAGGTGTACTCGGTGATTGTTGACCGGTGTTGCCAGTACAACCCAGATGACCGTCCCTACTTCGCAGACCTGGAGACCATTTGGAGTAAAACAGTTTAACTCCTTCCTCGTTGCTGCCCACGTGCTGTGGTCGTCAACTTTGTGAATTCTTTCAAAGGGATTCGAACCTGGTTGGCCTGTTTGGCGACCAAACTCATCAACCCAATATGTTACCCATTCAGCCACCATGGGGGCCTGTGTCTTCAATACATTGTGAAAAGCTGGGCTGAGAAAGCTTTGGTGAAAGAATTACAATTTATGATACAAGTGTGCCCACGTGCTGTGGTCGTCAACTTTGTGAATTCAGTCACACAAGTTCAAGCACCAGGGCTACAGAAAATGATGTGAAATAAACCTGGTTCAGTCCTAAATCGTGGCTGTAACTGTAAGTGTCCGAAACGTTGCATCAATATAGGCAGTACTAACTCAATAACTGCATTGCATAGCAGTCATCTGGTCCGGATGGGTCTTTTCACTGCATTGCACAATTGCGTGAACAAGGGGCCAATTTGACGGCTCTCCAGTCCCAGGTTGCAGAGCTAGACTGCCATGGCTCTGTAGGTCTATTAGACCACTTGAAGAGTGAACAACTCATAACATGTGCCTGATAACAACAACTCCTCCTCGTTTCCAGAAGAACACTCCCACACGACAGTGTTTGCATTAATGAAGGAAAAAAGGCGTTCAGGTACACAGCAGTACATAGCAGTGAAGAAGACAAAAAGATGAACATTTCAGATAAATTATGTTGCTCGCTAGAACCACAAAAAATGTGTTGCTGTAGTAAAATGTACATGGAAGATCTTCTTACAGAACTGTGGAAAAAATGTTCCCAGAGGATATGGAATATATAGGCTATATAGAATATATAGAATATATAGAATATCCTGTTCATTAAGAGTTGAGCTTGTCTGTTTCTTTTTTGCTTCACTTTTGTTCATCTTCCTTCTCAAAGATCTAGATCTATATGAACACTCTTTGTTGGGTTTTTTAAAAACATTATTGCTCTTTTATGTTTCAAATGTATACAAAATACAGCCCCTCTGTTTCAACAGAATGTAATACAAGTATATGTGCCATCCAGAAATGTAAGATCTGCCGATGAGTGCTTACTGAGAATTCCATCTATTCAGTCTCGAAAATGTGGAGAGAGGGCTTTTTATTATTTTGCACCATGTCTATGGAACTCTCTACCGAAACAGATACGCTTAGAGACATCAGAGGCGTTTTTCAAAATTAACGTAAGACCTACCTTTTTGAAACCCACTTGCTAAGATCATAAAAATACAATGTACATTAGTGTGAATGGTTTCAACTTGAATATCTCTGTCATTTTTTGTAGCATGTTGTGTTTGCCTTGTCATGCCTATGTTTTGTATTCACTTTTAATGTGTATGGCGTTTCGAGCCCATTCAAATAATCTCCATTACTACTATTATTATTATTATTATTTTAGCGCTTTACTGCCATTATTTGTTTCTTCTTTTTTTGTTAAATTTTCATTCTTTAGAAATGTTTTGGACCTGATGTTTGATGCTTGGTGTTGAGCCTATGGGCTCAATGAATCTAAATCATTTAATTATTCCATAAACTTCCATCTGGTAGGCGCTTCTCCACCATACAGGCCAGAACCACTAGGTACAAAAACACATTTCTACCGTCCTCTGTCAAAACATGGAATCAAGATATGAAACCAATCTCTTGAAACAATCTACTGCTGGATGATAACTCTGTATTAACAATAGTAGGAATTGCTCAATGTACATTGTGTGTCGTAAAATGTGTTTAATGTATAATGTAATTAATTAACGGACATATTTAACCACAGAAAATGGTGCAGAAATGCATTGAACCTCAAAGTGGGGCACAAAAGACCATAGTCTTCCGAGACTGAAGGTGGCCAATACAATAAAGTTATATTAACTTTGTATGTGCGTGTGTGGGTATTTGTGTGTGTGTGTGTGTGTATGTGTGTGTGTTTGTCACTTTGAGCTTGAGCAAGAAAAAGCTCTACATAAATAGGCTATTGCTATTATTATTATTACAACCAAACAGGTACCCCACTACAAACAGTGATATATATCTTGTCAGTTTCTTGATGTTGGCCTATGGGCTAGACCAGTGCTTTTGGCTTGTGTACCAAGAAAGTGTTTTTTGGTGATATGATGATATCATTTTCATGCATCATTAGACCTTTCTGTCTTTAACATTATTGTAATCTCTTTCTTTAAAGTGGATTGACTTAATTGTAAGTATTATTTAATTGTCAAGCACATTTAACCTGCTTTTGAGCTAAATAATATAACATTATATATATGTATCATTTTTTTATTTTTGTTTGTTTTTATTTGATTGTTGTTTGGATTTATTTTATTTTATGTTTATTATTGTTGGGTTTAATTATTGTTTAAATTGTTTTGAGGTTTGTTTGTTTTTTGTCATTGGATTAAAAAAAATGTTGGATTTGTTTTATTTTATTCATTTTTGTCTCCATCAGTTGATAAGTCTGGCGTGGTGGCCATGATGAATTGAATTGTTCTTGTTGTGTTGCAGTTGTTTGTTATGAACAGGTAGAAGATGAGCTATGTTTGAGTTGTTGAGCCGTGCGGTGTCTTGACTAGACTTAGGGCAAGTGTTGTCCTCGAACTGTGATGGCTTTCCAAGTTCCTCTGTCCTTTATGCAGGATTCAATTTCCTCTTTCTCGAGTCCTGTGTCATCTTTTCGTGCCATGTCAGAATGATTTTTTCGTTGGGTTGACTCATTTGGTTTACAAGCTGGCAACTCGGGTTTTGGAGACTCTAGGCATAGGAAGTGTGGCTAAATGTGGCTATATGTGGCTATATGTGGCTATATGTGGCTATCTACTCCCATCCATTAGAGACAGATGTCAATATGTAGGTACTACCTCTTTTATGTCCTGCATTGTCTGGCTAGCAGTGTAAGAGCTAAACTGAAGTGAGGTCAAATACTAATACCATTTGTTCACTGAAAAGATTTAATCCAAAGAACTTGTATAGTAGTAGAATGCCAGAGGAGGAAGTCGACGTACCGGCACTGGCTGACCAAAAAGGTATATAGATCTATTTTGTAGTTTCTTTGTTTCATACATTAGACCTGTACATGTAGGCCTACCGGTACTAAGAAAACAGTCTACGCTGCTATTTTTGTGAACAAATAATACGTTATATAATGTGAATACAAACATGCCATTTATGTTCTGTCATAATATTAATAAACTGTAGGCCTATGCATAAACAAACGTATGTAAAACATGAAGAAACCTACTATTTGTCTCTATTGAATCTATGGCGCTTGACCTCATTTTGCGGCCATCTTTGTTACCCACACGAGGAACGCCGGAAGAAGAGATGCTAAGAGGTTGGCTGGCATTCGACTACTATTTAAGTTCTGTGATTTAATCAGAGTTTCAGCCTGTCACCCTTTGAACCCTGACCCAAAATGGCCGTCGTACCTGTCCTCCTGAGCAAATCTGTATATAAGATGACTACGGTACTAAATACCGCTGTCGCTGTACCACAGCGGTAGTATGCCATAGAGCGGTGTTCGTTTTCAGACAGTCGTCATCAGACAGAAATCATTATACACAAATGTTTGTTTTACAAGTATTATATAAGATAAAATAAAGGAGACAGTGACAATATAGGGGGTTTTTTCAACACATTTCTTGTACTTGATTTGTTTGTTTGGTCTGGAATGTGGTGTAGGCCTCACTTGTATCATGTCGTTGTTGTTGTTGTTGTTATCAGGCACAAGGTATGAGTTATTAATTCTTCTACAGATCTTCTAATAGATCTACAGAGCCATGGCAGTCTAGCTCTGCAACCTGGGACTTGAGGGCTTTCAAATTGGCCCCTTGTTCATGCCATTGTGCAATTCAGTCACAAGACGCCTCCGGACCAGATAACTGCTATGTGCAAGTTTGGGACATTTATGGGCAGTTTTCATAGCTGTCCACCCCTGTCCTATATCAGAGACAGGCGTCTAAACTTAGGCCCCAACTCATGTTCTGAAAGTGTCGCTAGGGGTGTAAAACCCGAACTAACAAAAAAACAGAACGATGCATATTGACCCAGTTATTGTTCAGCCCCTGGTCTCGTTGAAAAGTGGGGCCGAACACTTACTCTTCTCATATGTAAATGAATGTCGTTATTATCATTTCAAAAATATCAATGCGACAAGAGGAAGACCAAGGCTTGTGATAGGGTGTATACAAATATAATTTATTCAAAAAAGTCAATGAGATGTGTACAGCAAACTTAAAAAAAAAAAAGAAACAAAAGAAAGAAACAATACAAACAAGATATTCTCTCCACTGTATAGTAGTTGGAGAGACGGACAGGTATGTATAGATGTTGAGAAATTCTAGTAGATGAGATTATAACAAACAAAAGGCTCAAAACAAAGCAACAGAGACTGGTGGAGAATTTACTTACCCTTTGAGGCCCGATTCCTGGCACAGCTCAACAAAGGGTCAAGGACCTTTCGTACGTCCTACGACGGCCCTTTACGACCGTGTGAGCCCTGGGTGAATTCAGAACTTGACACTCAAGATGGTGGAAGTTCTTGGAATAAACCACCACCTCTTACGTTCTCTAGGTCTATCGGCATGGGAAAGGTCCTTATTGGCAAGCATGTATTTTGCAGCATTTTTAAAACTACACTGCTGCATTGCTCCTAGTCAGGGCTGCCATTGAGCCTTTTTATGATGATCTGCCATCTACAAAAGGCACTTTGTTAAACACGACACAGTAGAACAATAAAGTTCGCAATTTATTATGGGCTTCTGAAAATATTTCCTTTTCTTAAATGCTTTCAGACTTTTAACTTTAAAAAAGAAAAGAAAAAAAAAAAACAATGAAAGAAAAGTAAGATCATCATTCACCTGGTGGTTGAAAGGATTTCAATGTGTGTTGTAAATATATTGGCATTCCTCAATATCTACATATGGGTTTCAGAACATGTTTTAACAAGATCACAGAAAGTTTTGTATGAATTCTAAAAATTGGAAGCCTATAAGATAGGAAAAGAAAAGAAAAACCTACAAATACAAAAAGAATGTACGCGTTTTGTTAATTATATAAAACTATATGTTACATGAAGTCACATAATATATAAATATGTATCTCTCGACTCTCACTGAACAGA
>JAUELK010195953.1:0-10743 GCA_031471215.1 Gastropteron pacificum | reverse complement strand
GTGGCCCTGAAAAAAGCCTTTCATGTGAAGACATTTCTTCTTAGCTCTATTAGTAATAGATTATTATTATTATTATTCCAATTATGACTGCAGCCTCATATATTCATCACATTGTACGATTATAAAGTGTCACTGTAACAATAACCAATAATTCTTGTTTTCCCAAACTTTCATTTTCAGGTCTAGTCAAAAGTTTGCATGGTCTAAACATTGCAGGCAACTCCTTAGAGTTCCCTCCTCAAGAAATAATTGACCAGGGGACACAAGGAATTCTTGCCTTTCTCAGAGAAATGATGGATGCAAAAAATACTGCAAAAATGTCAGATCTTGGTAAGTTTGAAGGCTAACAAGCTTGGGAATACCTATCAATTTTCCTCTTGAGAAGTATCAGTATCCTTTTACAGATAGTTTCTGCTTTGTGGTGACTTCAGAGAAAAGCAGAGCTTATAACATAAAACAAAGATGAATGTCCCTGAGAAGTGACACAAAAGTATAACAAATACAAACAACCAAACACCACATGTGAATGTAATTCAAAACACTATTTTAATTCAATTGATAAAGACTATCATAACCCTTACTGTTTACCAATGTTTAACAAGTACAATCAGAATATATGCCTGATACATTTTTCGGGATGTCAGCTTATCAAAGGTATAATAGCAAACAGATTTTATTAGTATGAGAAGAGTATATGTCTAGTTGTGTCTTCTTTCTTCAGAGCTGACTCTTAGTGAAGAGGCTCATGATGGGTATGAACACATTAGCGCCAGCTCGGATGACTGGAACACAACTGCCAGCATGATGGAGCTGGCCAAACGGCGAGAGATGGCACAGAGAAACTCAGGAACAATGGCACACGCTGGAGATCTCAACCAGAGCAGGATGAAAGACCAAGATGGATACACTATAGGTGATCTACAACTACTAATTTTTTCTAGCTTCACTCTTCACTTTAGCAACTGTGCCTCGTAATATTTGAATCACAATGTATTGTCACTCTCCAACTGTTAGATATAGTGTTTTGGGACTTTCAAATATTTACCTAATAACATTGGTTTCTTGGAACAATTTCAAAAGATAACAATCCTTTGTTTATAATGATATCAAGCGGCCTCATTATGGATTCAGTCAACATTCATTGAAATTGTTATATCGTTTCTTGTTTAAATAACCCAAGTCTAGTAGAACATTTCAACTTATATCTTTTCTATCTTCTTTGCCTAGGGGCTAAATCGGCTGAACTTCACAGACCTGCACTATATTCAGAGCATAAGTACCAACATATCCAAAAGTTGAAGAAGGCTGGTGCTTTTGGTGCTATTGACAAGTAAGTATGTGCTGATTATGAAATGGCTTTAAACAAAACTGTTCCTGAAAATCAGTTCATACCCAGCTTCTCTTCAATGTTACTGCACATAAAGAAGTTAAAGTTCTAGAGATCTCAGAGGTATTTTTTCTTAGAAATGTCTGTGCAATGTGAATCTTATTATGTCAAAAGAGATACAAATAGTTTGTTTTTGTTCTCTTAAACTGCCCTTAAAGTTATTCATATATATAGGGAATACAATTTGTAGGTCTATATTTTGAGACATGTTGCTAAGTACTGTGAGAGCCAAATTTGAAGTTGAATCTGTTTTCATTAGAGATGTAATGTTTTCCATTGTTTACCTTTAGTAACAAAAGAAGAACCAAGCTCTGAGACGTTCTGAAGAAAATTGTTTTGAAAAAGAAAAAGAATGATCACCTCTCATTTCACATACTTCTTTTTATCAGACAAATAAAAGGAAGGCCAATCATTTGTCAATCAAACATTATGTTTTGATCTGAACTAGAATTATCCTTCCAAAGACAACTTTTAATACAATAAAACCAATAGGAAGAGTTTGTTTAGATCATTTCTAGTATTACCTTTTTACTAATATTACCCATGAATTTCTTCAACTACCAGTATTGCAGAAAGTGAAAATACCATTAACACAACAATCCTGAAAGACTTAACATGTCATAACCCATCATAACTAGACTTGCCTTTGCATTCACTCCAATATGCTGTGTGGATGCTGTGTCAAACAGTTTGTATGTTGTTGTTTTTGTCATTGTCATCCTAGGCCAAGGAGTTCTTCACTCTTGTCGGTCGGTGAAAGTCTTATAAAAGATAACATCCTTTTTTGTCAGTTTATATAGGCTACAAAGGACACCCATGTAGTAAAAGAAATAAAACTTTATATGTTGCATGTAAAAACTGTGATCTTCTTCATCCTCATCAAAACAAGTTTACATACTCTGATATGGTGCCATCTTTGCTTCTCCTCAGCAAGTGGCGACAAATGATATCAGAATCTAGATTTCGCAGGGACAGGTATCTTAGTAATGCCTGTCATAGCTGCTTGTTAGTCTCACAAGCAAATTTACACAGTCGTGAGCCATGTGTCATAACAGTGTCTCAAAGAGGACTACCTTGACTTGTGGATGATTATTGGTAGTTGAACGCAACCGGAAATTTGATCAACTTCTTTTTACCAGCTGGTCCAAATCTTTTCTTGTTTTTTTTACACAACAAAGCACACTAAATGTGATAACAATAAAACCTGTTCAGTGAAAAGGTCACTGGAGGTAATCATCATTGATCATCAATCTCATTGTATAAAAAATAATATTTAAATACAGTTGTTCTGTTACCAAGAACTAATGAAATAAAAAGACATGCGGAATCTAATCTCTCTTAGTGCTGTTTGTTTTCATAACAGAAGTTCTGTTAATGTTTTGAATTGTTTTTCCTTTGTTTGTAAACTTTGTTTTGATTCTCATCTGTTTAAACATTTTGTTTTTCTTGTACAGACATTTATGCATTTGATTTCCTTTGTGTATTTTCAAAGATTCAATCATTCTCTGTGTTGCATTCCATGTTACAAAGTTAATAGGTAGTACCAGCTATAAATTCCTTTAGCTTTTACAGTGTGAGAAATGAGGGGTGACCATTGTAAGCAATTTGTTTTTCTTCTGTTTTTTTGTTTTTGAAACAAAAACGAACTTAAATCATACAAATGCAAGGTCAAAAAGATGTTACTTTTATTTTTTACTTCTTTTGTTTTTACGGGGTAAAGAAAAAAAAGGTTTATTGTGAACAGTAGAATTTGCTCCTTTTCTCTTCACTTTGTACTTTTTTCTTTCACCGTTCAGAAAGAAGAAGAAGCAGAGCAAGATGTCATGGAAAGTCAACCCTTACCCCAGTCCTCCACCTCAAGAGTATGCTGCCTTCAGGATGAATGAAGACAAGCAGCTTGCTCGGGTCAAAGAGTTCAAAGAAAAAACAGATGCAATATTGCAACGGCGAAAGTCAGTTTTCAATCCATCCATGTATTTTACTCATTATAGCTTATATCATGAATTCCTTTTTCTTTTTTTGTTTTGTTTTTGTTAATAGGTCTTTTCTAGAATAGTAAAAGCCATCATGTCAGTAGAACCATTTTCTTCAATATGAAATGTAGTGCTTTAGAAGGGACACATTATTATTAATGGGACGATGTTCAATGCTTTTTGGTAATTTTGTTTTAGAAGATCACCTCATTTGATGTTCATACATTGTTCTGTTTATGCCTCTTGATTCCTTCTGTAGCAAAGTTCTGCATCTTTTCATCCATTAGCAAGATATAATGATAAAAATACATACCCACATATAGTAATTCAGTTGGGATTATAATCTATACTTCACACAAGTTTTTTTTTTAATCTCATGGAAAACATTTGTTTTAAAACTGAAATAAACATTTTATTTATTTGCATTTTCGCCTTTACTTGAGTAGCTCAAGGCGTTACAATATCACATAAACATCCTAATTCCTCATTAGATTCATACAGATGCAGCTTTCAAAAAAAGTGTTAGTCAATCTTCATGTAACATGTTAAACTATGCCTATGTTAAAAACTGTTTGAGATTGAACTTTAAACTGCTCTGTGTTGTCCTGACAGGGATGACTCTATCTTGAGAAACTGGAGAGATGATGCGAAAGTATTACAACATCGGAAATATTCACAACACATGGTCCCTGGGAAAGGTGAGTTGCGACAATATTTGTACACACTATTTGTACACACACTCTATCCTTAAATTGTCATCATGATTTAATACATATCTAGAACTATTGCAGATACAAGAACTTCAGTGTGAGCTTATGTTTTTGCTACATGTACGTGAAGAGTTATAGATATGTGAACAGCTACAGAACAGAACAATGATGAGGTGTAGGTCATATCTGTGCTGTTAACACCAGCATTCTCTACACATTACCATAACAAAGAAACAGGTATTGTCTGTTTTGCTTAGCTACACTCTTGTTTCTAAAGTGGGCATGGATTTGTTATTATTCATGTAATCATAGTTCAAAGCTATGTTCAAAGTTCGAGTCATTTCAATTCGTTGGGAAAAGCGCTCTATAAATACACTTTATCATTATTATTATTATTACACTTTACATTTCAGATTTTGATGAGACCGCTGAGCAAGCACCATTCGCTGTTGAGAAAGAAAGGATGAGAGTTCTGTCCAAAGAGGAGCGAATCAAGGCAAAGACATTTTCCATTCATACCTCATTTCACTTGCTAATTATCTACCTTTATTAATTTGTAATGAGAACATTCAACTCTAATTTCAACTCCATTGAGCAAGCTTCTATCAGTAACTACTCCTTGTAAGGACTGGGAAATGGATAACAAATCAACTTTCTCTTATATTCTGTTTTATTTCAAATAAACTGGGCTGATGTTTTATTTTCATGTTGAACATAACAATGAAACCCTTTTCTTGATAAAGAAGAACCAAATTCAGTCCAGTGATACAAATTTCCATATGTTTTGATTCATGTATATGAACCAGTATAATCTTTTGTATCCAACAGGATGATTTGAGACGAGAAAGAGAAATGAGAGAACAACGCAATGTGTCTCCTGCTACCAGACAAAGGGTAGAACAAGAAAAGTGAGTTGAACACAAGTCTTGACAGTCAACTTTGTATTGATTCTATTGTTGATTGTGCTAACAAGCACTGCATACCAAAATTCTCATATCCAAGTCTCATGATATTTGCTAGGGTTCATGTAGCCTACTCAGGTTTAATCTGCATATTTACACTCCTGGGTGAGCTTTTTTAACTGTATTTGTATTTGTCTTTGTATACTGTATTCATCCCTTTTCAGGTAAATTCACCTTAGTGTTAATAGCTTCGCTTTTCGATGGAGGCTGCACTCAGTCACCACAGATCAGCGCCTATCGGACTTTTTCTTTTTTGTTTGTTTGGGGGGGGGGGGGATGGGGGGTTATGACAGGATTTCTTTTTGCCCGGACAGAAACCATAACTGGGCCATTCTCCATTAATTTCATACTGCCAAGGGATCATTAACGTGCACATGTGGGGACCTCTGAGTTTATCATCATTTTCCGAAAAAGACTAGGTGCTTGGTCCCGCCTATCAATGAGACCAGGGGCTGAAAAAACACTTAAAGCACTGGGTGAGTTCAAACTTGCGATCCATGGTCGGCACCTTGGTGTTGGCTGAATGCTTTACCACTGTGCTAACATGCCCAAAATGACAAATGCTTTCTCTCAGTGAGATTGTGTATTAGTTACTTTGTTTTAACACATTTTTCATATTTTCTGCAGACAAATAAGGATCCGGGAATTAGAAAAACGAATTAAAGATCACACATCACACATGGTTGAGCGACGAAAACAACCAAAGGGAACACCACAAGCAGAAATGGAAATTGCTCGCAGGGAGCTTGAAATCGTAAGTACTGGGACTGGAACACGAGTCATAGACATTTCAGTTAAATGTGTGAGTGTGCATTATTGCTTTGTGGCCATTTATGGCGTGGCACTTTATTTTTCAAATCCCGCCAATGAAGATCTCTATGCTTCCTTTGTGTCATCCACATTGACTACAAATGTACTTCATTTCATCTAACCATTTCTGTCAGATTCGCGACCCATTGGGTAGTACTAGTATTTGTATAATGTGGTGGCAGTTTTGTTTGTTTTATTTTCTATGTGTACATATAGGTGGAAAGAAAATGTTGTGTTTGATAAATTCCTTTACTGAGTCAATTGTACTCAGAATTGTTCTCCTTGTTGTTGTGTCATCCCATGTAAACCCACAGTGGATATCGTATACATATGTGCATGTGTGATTTTGTAATATATCGATGTAGTGAGATTAGTGTCAAAGCAAGACTAGCTAAAATATTATAGGATTCTCATAAAGTACACAGTGTGCTAATGCTTTTAAGACAAAATGATATAGACTAACATACTGATTAGAGAACAAAGCATCTGCCTGTCTTTCTCTTGCTGTGGTGAAGGTTTCCTACTCTTTTCCTTTCCTCTGTCGTAAATATCTTTGTGGTAGATCAAGCAATGGCATCAATAAAGAATAGTGATTAGAAACATGTGAGAGGATTAAAAATCTTTACCAGTTTTCTTGACTAACACTCTCTATCTCATATTTGAATACAAAGAATGTATTTTGCACAGCCTTGATTCATTTATTCAGTTTGCAGGATGGTTTAACTCCAGAACAAAATTAATTTTAAGATATTTACTATGGCATCAAGAAATATTTCTTGGTTTATATGGCTGAAGAACTCATGGGTGATGTTGTTTTGGATAAAATGTATCAATTGTATGCCACCCAGACACTTTCTGGAAATCATGTTTTGATTTTTTTTTTTCCCTTTCTTGCACTGCTGCTAAGCTTTTCTACAAGTATTCCACTTTTTTTTCACATTGCACTGCCTTTTTGAAGTAATTAAAGCAAACGACTTGATGATCTTAGACATTGAATGCCTTGTCAAAAAGGTATGTAAGTCTGATTTTGACACTGTGGATGCCATCACTATGAGTTGTTTGTACAAACTAATAATGTATTTTTTTAAGTTTCTCCTTCTTGTTGTGCAGACTTTTCTCCTTGGCCTGCATGTTTGATTCTATGAAAACCATGTAACAAAAGATGGCTATGTGGGATACACTGTCTTCAATAGTGCTAGTAGCCATTATCAGGTAGCCTACTTGAAAAGTTGAGATTTATTTTATATTCATCATAGGACTAAATGCAATAATGGTTACTATTTCAAAGGTTTCGTTTTTATTTTTTCGTTTGTTTTTATCACTTTGATCTTGTTGTTGGTCTTTTTCAAGTACTATAGTTCCTCTAGGTTTCTTCTATTTTTCAGCTATTTTTTTTTTATCCTGGTTTAACAATGAACATTGACATGCTTGTTATTTCAGCTGTTGTACTGTAGCCTAGAGGCTCCGTGTATGTCAATGTTGTCATCCCTCTGTGTAGTGACTCACCCCTTTGATGCCTCCTCTTGATCTAGGTAAAAAATTTGCAACGAGACTTGATGCGTCGTTACCAGGAACTGAAAGCATGGAGTGCAGGTGCTGTCTTTGTTTGAACTTGTAGGCCATTCACTGATCACATTGTATTATTCTTTTGGTCATCATCAGTCTCAAATCTAACTGATAGATAATGTGTTCTTTCCTAAGAGTCAATCAATACATGCCACAAAGCACAAAGGAATAAAGTACTGTGATCAAGACTCAGGTCTCTGATTGGACCAATTTCACACTTTTCTTACTGTCTTTGGTTTAAAGACAATAATTATTTTTTGTCCTCATGAAGGTTACCCTGTAATCTACTCATTCATTCTCAAAATAGACGAAAATGTTCTAGTTGGGAAATTACTGTGTAAAGAAGTATTTAAGACTTCATAACAGTATTATGCAACTAACATTTTTTTGAGCAGAGCACTTCATAAATATTGATGTAACATGCATGGACAAGTAAACAAGATACAAAGAATTTTCCATTCTTCTGGTTCACAATACGAAGTTACAATTTTCAATTACGTTTTGATCTGAGTTAATCGTTTGCTCTTTGCTTTTCTATTTATGCTTTTTATGACATGCATTGGCTAATCCAGCATGCCGCTGTGTGTAGTCACAAATCTGGTAGAATCCTAGTTGAGAATAATCGTAGGCCTACTGTGATACTGAGAAAATTGTTAGCTGAGAGGATAAAGAGTTGCACCCATTGCAGTGACGTATTTCAAAAATGTTGTGGCTCACCATCTGTGCACATCACTCCTCACTCTATAGGCAGAGCTAAACCTACACAACTCCTGGTTCAGTCAAGACCTGGTGGTATTGGAAGTTCTTTACTAATCTAAATGTGTCTTCATACGGTACATAAATTATTGTTTGGTAAGTCGGTAGAATGTATCCTCCTTTTATTATAAACTACGAAAGTCCTTTTTCCACAATTCTTTTCCCTTACTTCTAAGTCACAAAGTATCTGTATACAGTACAAAATAGAGGAAGGAGGAAGAACATATCTGTCTAAAAACTTTTTTCTGTTATCATATTATCTTCATTCTCAATACATTATCTACTTTTCCACTTTCTTTTCTTTTTTCGTTTCAAAAGTAATCCTGCAGCGGAATGCTTGATAGCATTGCTAGCCTTGCTAAGAAATGTTAAACAACTTTTCAGTAAAGATTAGACAACGAAAGAATTGTTTGACTCTGTCAGAGCTACAACCTGCATGACACTTCGCTAACATTCTGTTATTTCAATCATTGATCCCTCTATTTCCATTTCTGCTACTTTTTTTTAAGATGAGCTTTGATGTGGAAAATCGGGGGTGTTTCAACATTTATTTTTTAAATGATTTATTCTGGGGTTGAGGGGTGGGGGTTGCTTTGTTTTATTTTTTGTTCTATGAAATGAAAAAAACTATCCCCTGTAATCAGCACCTTACTTAGATTAGTTTCACCCTGAAGTTAATTAGCTTTCCTGTCACATCTTTGAGGTATCCGATTAATAGATACAAGAAAACAAACAAAAGTAAAAAGTTTTGTGTATGGTATGGATTTATTTCCTTGTATCGTGAGAACTTGATGATAAGGACATTTTAACTAGGTTGGACTCAAGAACCCTTTCATTGATCTGATCAATGGAGATCTTATGAGAAAAAAAATCACTTTTCATTTTACAACTATTCTGTTGGTCTGATGGTGTTAGACAGCTCTTTTTTCCCTTCTTATTGAATACATGAATGCCCAAGTGTAAGTACACAATTTTGTGAAGAAACAAATGGTGCTCTTTAAAAAATGTCAAGTACTCACAAAATTGTTTCCTCTGCTATTGTATTGGTAATTGCAATGAATGCGTTAGAGAACCATTGGTGTACAACTTTAGACTATAAAAGATCACGATCTGTCTGTAGCATGCACATAGTCTCTCAACATTTAGGCTTTCAATGTGTCATCCATGTTTTAGCTTTGCACTTTCTGACTGCTTATTCCGTATTTTGCAACTCAACCCTATATCACCCCTTACCTTAATCATCTGGACTTCCCTTGCTAAGACTTGTTGACGTTGATGTTGCCTTTTATTGAAACTCAAAAAATACAATGAAGGATCGTTTATGGATACATTTTATCCCTTGACTTTGCATCTCTTGATGGGTTTGACTTTTCTGCTTCAAACTTCCCTGAAAGCTAGGCACTAGTTCACTAGTGAACCTAAACTGCATTTAAAGACCAAAGATCTTGATAAGGCTTTAACAGTAAAACATATGATAATAATTCCAATGCACTAATGCTCTTGTTTCAACCTTTAGCCCTTCTGAATCAATTTCATATTACGTACAGAGTCATCATAGTGCATGCGATGTTAGGAGTTTCTCATCACAATAGAGAAAGTTGTTGAATGAAATGTAGAGAAATGGCACCATTGACAACATTATTATTGTGTTCTATATTGACAATATTACTGTAATGCTTATATGAATTCCAATACATGTAATGGGCAAAGAAAGATTCACAACTATCTTGATCTTAGACTTACATTTTCGAAAGGAGGGGGGGGGGGGGATCTAACCGCTAATTATATTATGACACCATATGTTGTCAGTATCTGTAAAGAGATCTGTCTAACTTTTTCTTCTTTTGTCTCTCTGGTTCTCAGGCTGAGCATCTTCACCAAGAGCTTCTGTCTCGACGACAAAACATGGAGTACAGATTTAAAGCCTTCACAGCAGACATTTCATCTACCTTAAAGTGATCAGGTCACTTCACAGACTGTTTGGAAAACTTTGTTGTGCTTTAGTGTGGCTTCAGGCCTGGCTATAGGTCATGAAACATTGTTGAACCCATTCTTCGTGATTGAGAAAGAGAGAAAAGAAGTAACACATTCTACATCTTTTTACTAGATCTTGATTTCTTTAAGATCACAACTGTAGATATGATCCACTTTTACTCACTACTTGTTCACTCACATATATTGTATATCTAGAGATTCCCCAGATTATAGATTGTTGTTTAATTATTTCTGGTTCGGAAGTCTCAGTGGTGAATCTTGCCATTCTGAAAGAAATACTACTTAGGGAGACTATACTTTATAGAACTAGATGGCCTTTCCAAATGTTTTGGTTTGCCAGGGTTATGTATTTTGATCTAGAAGATTCTTTTTTTTTTCATTCAATCTGTATTCATGACACAATATACCTATATAGGCTACTGTAGGTTTCTATACTACATGAGGTAACTTATCTATTTACTAGAAGACCCGTTGCAGCTTTGCTTGCAAAAGATACAATGAGCACATATAGATAAGATGAGATAGTGAACGTGAAAGGGCCCTGCTTTGAACTTCCGTCTTTGTCTATTCGTTGCTCGACCATA
>JAUELK010195952.1:0-20249 GCA_031471215.1 Gastropteron pacificum | reverse complement strand
ACTGAGTCACATTGCGCGATTGCAAAAGTCCTCTATTATGAGGCTGCAGTCATATATGGAAGAAGAAGAAGAAGAGTAGGCTACTGTACTTAAATGGTAGACAAGTAAGTTGATTTACTGATTTTTCTTCTTCGTTCTCAGAATCTAGTGATTCATTTGCATTATGCTAGATGCTCTTTAGTGATGGATGTCAGGTCAGGACAAGTTGTATAGCTCACTGAAGATAATTTGGACAAGTACAATAATTTTAACTTACTTCGATTTGGTCATGTGAAGTGTGAAGAAATAGTTTGTTGATTCATTTTATTCTCAGTCATTTTTTGTTTTAGAGATACTATCTCGACTGACATAATCATTTAGTAGCTGCTTGTCATAAGTTCACGGGCATTTTTTTGTTTGTCTTCCAACTTCAGACTTCTGAGATGGAGACTAGCGAAACTGTTGTTGTATCAGAAGTGGAGGAGAAGATGAGCAGTCTGAGTGAGGAGACTTCCAGTGACAAAACCACCACACAGGTTGTGGAAACCACCACCACCACAACCACTGTGACAACTGTCAAGTCAACAACTACCACCAGTACCACCACAAGTGATGCTGACGATTCTGATGGCAGTTCAGAACCCCCTTTCAAAGTTCCCAAACTAGATGATGGTTTAGGCGACAAAGTTGGATCAAGCAGTAGTTCAGAGAAAGATGTTGATCTCAGTAGTATTGAAGACGGAGACAAAGGAGACTCTAAAATTGTGCTCAATTCATCGTCTGCACTCGCAGAGGCAATAAAAGCTAGCGGGGATGGGAAGCCCAAAGTGATCAACTTGCAGTCCCTTCTGCCCTCGGCTAGACAAAGTTTACTCAATGCTGTTGACAAAGGTGGTGAAGATGGGAAAAGTGATGGGCCTCAGAAGACTGTGTTGTTGGTGAACAGGGAAGGTGGCAAAGTCACACTACAGGTGCAGCGACAACCTTCAGGTCAGGAGGAGAGCGGCAATGCCAGCCAAACCACCATAACCACAACGGCAAACTCTTCAGGTATGTCGAATTGCTCAAAATGTAACAGGTATGAATTTTATTTAGTAAGACTAGTTGGCCGTAAGTGATTGTCTTTGTTACCTTGAGTTTTACAGTTCTTGACCCGTGTAGAGAGGAATCATTTCATTTTTTTGGTTTACACTAAACAAATATGTATTGTATTGTACACTTTCATCATCCACTCTCAGGGAAATTTGCCTTTGTGTTATGAGCTCCACTTTTCGCTGGAGCCAACACGCAGTCGCCACAGAGCAGCGCCTATCGGCCATCATAAAGTAATGACTGAAATGCTACCACTACCAGTAAGTTACTAGTGAACTATCATTTCTTTGTTAGGATTCTGTCATATGTTTTGTTGTTGTTCTGCAGTGGAGTCCCGCAAGATGACGACACGCTCTAAGACTGGATCCTTGACCCCCAAGCTATTCACAGACTCTATCACAATGACCACCAGCTCTCTGAAGACCTCCAACAAAAGTTCATCAGAGGAAGTCATTGTCTCGAACAAAGAAGGGGAGGTGACCAAATCTACTCGTAAGATCTCTGTTACCAGCAACCTTTTCCAACTGTCCAGTCACTTCAAATTAGGTAAGTGGGTTGTTCTTGCAATAGTGCATGAAATTACATGACTGAATCCATGATAAAATGTTGAAAGTTGTTTTCTCTATATACTTTCAGGGATGTAAATTCTTCAGATTTTATCTGATTTCTGACTTTTTCATAAGATTTTAGTAGAGGCTGACCCTTCAATGTCAATGTAACTTTTCACCTCATCGGTTTAACGAACCGAAGTACCCTAATTTTACAGTCACATTTTAAAACAGATTTGTATCATATATTGAGAGAGAGGCGTCACCAGAATACTGTATTCTGACCTTATTTTAAAACATTTTACGGGGGAACATGCCCCCGGACGACTCTAGAGTGGCTCCTGCTTTGGCGGTCGAATCTGATGCCTTCAGAAAATTCAGATTTTTTTTCTGCCACACGTTCACATCCATGTACTTTAATTAAAAGAATTTATTGTTTTTTTTCTAATACATGTAGTTAGTTTTGTTAAACACGCCATTTGATTGAATTGAAATATGAGAGCGGACTAAATTTAAGAAATGCCTTACTGGTATTCCTACTCCAGGCGCAGAGTGTTCATTCAAGCACTTTCAGAACCAGTACACTACCAACCATCTAGCCCTAAACAAGCACCAGCACAATGAAGAGAGGGACAAGAAAAGGCATCTGAGCCACAAGTTCTCCCTAACCAGCAACTCAGAGTTCAAGTGGAATGGTGTTGTTGTGGGCAATCGTATCAGTACTCTATCAACCCTGCGGCTCACAATCACAAACCTTGAGAGTAACATTCAGGTAAGAAAATTGCTCTTTTGACTTACAATCATATATGCAATATAAAACCAAATTGTAACTACATTTTTACTGTGCTCTGATGCAAATAACATGAGATGAGCCTCTTTACCGTAAACTGATTGAAACATTCCATTTCTAACTAAGGATCTTTTGTTCTTTGTTCATAATTGAGAAATTACAAACCTTGTCGTGTGACTATAGCATGTAACTGTAGCCCCCTTTTATTTGACATTTCCATTTTTTTCATGCTGAGCTACAGTAAGCAAGTTAGGGTTAAAAGGGTGATGTGCAGAAACTGATATGATTGTCAATTATTTTGCCTTTTTTTTTTCTTCAGGCTCCATTCATGCACTCCAACTGGCCTAGCTACCGTCAGCATTGGCAGAAGGCTGTCCAAATGTGTCAGAGCCCCAGAGATTTTGCTTTGGCTCTTCTTGTCTTGGAGGCCTGTATCAAGCCATGTGTCTTCAACCCTGTCTGGCATGAAGCTCTTGGTGAGCACCCTTTCTTTCACAGAACCTTCAGTATTATCTACTGTTTCTCTATGTTTCGCTTTTACACATCTTTCTATCTGTATGTGTGTTTATTTTCTAGTTACAAACTCATGTAAGATTTTGAATAAACAATGCTGTGCTCTTTTAAATCTGTAAATTTAAAAGTGCTAGTTCTTATTATTTTGGGTAAATAATGAGAGATGTTTGATGTCTATTTTTGCATTTTCCCCTGTCAAATAAAGGGTCTCTAAGTCTAAGTGAATCTTGATCAGTCATTTTTTTGGTATCACAAGCTAATTTTTAATAACATTCTGATTCTACTGTTATCTTACCTCTAACCCATTTGTTACTGATTTTTTCAGGCCATGTTCGACTGTCACGAATCACAGTGTCTGATAGAGAGGAATGGAAGAAAAAAGAGAAAGAGCAGCGTCGAAGGCTTCAAGATGAAGATGAAGGCGGTCACAGGCCTGTCGTTTGGATCAAGTATACCATGGGTCTCAAACACCAGGTTAGCAATAATAGAGAGTGAAAAAAAAGAAAATGTACTCCGTAATTATACAAAATCTTACCTTTGTAAGTCATTATGTAGTCTACTATTCTTCCATTAGAGAATTTAAGCACATTTAAGTAGAAATAGTATATATATGTAAAGATGTATTTGTATGATACTTTGAAATGCCTGAAGTCAGCAGTGTACTGATGTCTCCTTGTTATCCAATCGTCAGGTGTGGAAACAGAAAGGGGAGGAGTATCGTGTTACAGGAGGCAATGGCTGGCAGTGGGTGAGTGCCACACGGGTCAGGAGTGAGGTGCCACAAGACTCTGTGGGACTCAGACTGGTTGCACAGAGGCTAAAGAATCGCAGAGTCCGCACAGCAAAAGCAGCTATGAAAAACCAGAAAGAGCCAGATGATGATGCTGAGGAGGAAGAGGAGGAGAAGAAGTCTGTTGGGGACGAGAAAGATGAGGAGAAGAAGTCTGTTGGGGATGAGAAAGATGAGGAGAAGAAGTCTGAGGATGAGAAAGATGAGGACGAGAAAGATGAGGAGAAGATGTCTGTTGGGGACGAGAAAGATGAGGAGAAGTCGTCTGTTGGGGACGAAAAAGATGAGGAGGAAAAGTCTGTTGGGGACGAGGAAGATGAGGCGAAGAAGTCTGGGGACGAGAAAGAGGAGGAAAAGTCTGTTGGGAACGAGAAAGATGAGGAGGAAAAGTCTGTTGGGAACGGGAAAGATGAGGAGAAGAAGTCTGTTGGGGACGAGAAAGATGAGGAGAAGAAGTCTGTTGGGGACGAGAAAGATGAGGAGAAGATGTCTGTTGGGGATGAGGAGGGAAAGGACAAAGGGGGCAGTGAAGATGTTGAAATGAAATATCAAGCCTCAAAGGTTTCAGAGATAAAAGAAGAGGTGATTGATGAGGATGAAAAGGAAAGTGTTGATAGCAAGATAGAAAACAAAGTAGAGTCAAGTTCTGAGAAAGTAGCTGAAGTAAAGAAACACAAGTCTGGAAAGAAAGTCTCCACATCAGAAAAGAAAACTACCAGTGTAGAAGCTGAGGTCAAGCCCATGTCAATCAGGGCTAGGCGCAGACAATCGGCCATGGACCATTATTTGTCATACATGAAAGACAAGTACACTGAGAACAAAGACAATGTGTTAGCCCTAGAACTCCTAAAGAAGCACCCAGAAAAGGCTGATGTAGATCTTGTCAATGTTAGTGATGCCCTCCAGAAGAGAAGCTTATATCAAAAAGTCACAAAGCCAAATTCCAAGCTGGACAATTTGTTAGAGCGAAGGCTGAAGCAGGATGAGTTTGAAAGGAAGCAGAGGATGACTGTTGAGACACAAATTGCTTTGAAGGAAAAACTCACACAAGCCATAGAGACAGCTCAGAGGAGAAAAGATGCTATAGATAAAAGGCAAGCTGATAAGGAGAAAGAAGAGAAGGAAAAAAAGAACTCCATACCATCTGCAAAGCTTGTGAATGGTGAGGTTCCAGAACCCTCAGTGTCTCGAAAGACCATTCCTCAATGTTACTCTCTTTCATGTAGGACCGGGGAAGGTCCAGGGGCATGTTACTCTCCAGCATGTAGAAAAGCAAAACAAATAAGGGAAGACTCTGCTCAGGTTGCTTCTTCAGATGCTGGTAACAAAGAAACAGCAGTCAAAGATGACAAGTCAAACATTCCAGAAAACAGCACCCCTGATAGTAACCAAGATACAACTGTTATGAACAATGACTCGGGGAAAAGCTTATCAGAAACAAAGGAAGGAGGAGAGGAAAAAGAAGGACACAAAACGGGAAACGAGGCTAAAGATGAAAAGAGTGGATCTACAGGGCCCGCAGATGAGAGTATGGAGGATGAGGAAATTGACATTGAGGGGGTTGGTAAAGAAACACCAAAGAAGGGGGAAAAGAAAGCTGATGACAGTGGTGTTTCTGGATCCTCCAAATCTGATGGTGATAAGGACTCGGCTTCAGTTGCATCCAAATCCACTTCTGTTTCAGACATTGTGAAGAATTTGGTGATCAAAACTATGGCAGAGAAAGCGGTTGCCTCAGGCAAAGGAAATCCTCTGGCTGCACAGAGCATAACTAATGCTGTAGCCAATGTCACGATGAAAGAGCTGGAATCCAGACTTCCACCAAAGAGACTTGCATCTGACAAGTTTAAATTAGCAAAATTCACGAAACTTGCACCGAAGAAAGACTCCAAAGTTTCAAAAAATGGTCGTCTGCCAAAGTGTCACAAATTTGAAACAACGTCTCACAAGAAAAGTGTGCTTATCCTGGAGCGCAGTGAGTTGAAGAAGATTGCGCGTCAAGGATCAAAACGAGAAAGCACCTCTTTTAACTACAACTGCAAGGTGAACCATGTGTGCTGGCCTTACCCTTGTCCTCGGCCTTTCTTTAAGACAGCTTGGAGGTACCGCACCATATGTCTGCAGTCTCTCTCTGCAGCAGCCCTCCAGCTGCGAATCATGTGGGCTACCATCAGGTGGGACGATATGTCTGCACGGCCCCCAGCAGGGGGCACCAACACAGTGTCAACAGAGACAGAGATCACAACCACCGAACTGCTCAAGCGTCGGGAGGTTGGGGAAAATGGTCTGCGCTCAGAGTTCTTGGTCAGGAAGATAGTTGTGCCTCTCGGTGTGCCGGAAAAACCCAAAGGTTAGTGCCTGCTTTTCTTTTCAATTTTTAAATTTAAGACTTTGCTTTTGACACATTTGTGTTCAACAGTTTTACCCAACGTGTCTCAGAAAAGTGATGATAAATAGATGTCATGTATCTTATAGATAGGGATTTTCCCCACTCTACAGCAAGCTCATAGCACTTTACAGCCTAAGTTCTTGTTATTACTTATTTTGTAATGACAACTTATTTCTCATGCACACCTTGCAATGCTATATTGTTTCTAGAATGTAAGTGAACTGTAGACAAGTTCCTGATTTACAAGCCTTCTTCTGGAGCTTCATAATAATTACATTGTTGTGTTAACAAACAAGTGCATATGATGTCCAATTTATATCTCACTTCGTATTCTTTTGTAGTCTTTTAAGCCTTGCAATGCATTCACTTTCACAGAAAAATACACCCCTCAGCGTAGTGGTCTCAGAGAACGCAAAAGGGCTGAAGCCTCTCGCCCCACAGAGCCCAGTGTCACTGAGGTCTGGGTGCCTGAAGAGGTGCTAGAATTATGGGAAATCAAGCAATTTGGAGAAAAGTAAGTTGTTTGAGGAAAAGAGTGTCTGCTTTGTCAAAAATGATAACAATCAAGAATGTCCATGGTTAAAAAATTGAATAAAACTAACTTGAAGGTAATCATTCTTTTACTGACTTGGTATGTCTTTATCTTTAATTTGGTGATCGCATTATCTAAAGCATCAATAGGTAGTTTCTAATACAGTTGAGTTGAGAATGTTAAAATCAAGACTGACAATATGAAGTTTCTTTAATCCACATTTGGCTTTGATAACATCACTGTTGAAAGTGATATGGAATGGACTTCAACAATCCTGTTATGTTTGATGTGTTCAGACTAGAGAGGCAAAGGCAGGCTCTCCAGGAGAAGGCTCAAGCAGAGAAAGCGGCTGCAGCAGTGTCTGTGCAGACAAGCACCAGTTCCGGCACTGTCACCTCCCAGCAGAGCTCTGCCCAGATAAAGGCTCAAATGGAACAGCAGCTCAAGCAGCAACGCCTTGCTTTGGCTCAGAAGCGTATTCAGGAAACACAAGGTAAGTGGGTGGTATACTTTTGGAACATTAGGTTGAACATTGTTTTATGAACAGTAGAACAAAGGATTGTTACCATTGTAAAGGTATTTCATCAATTGCTTTTTACTACAGATTTTACTGTCTTTTACTTTTTGACAGTCGTAATTTTTATTAATTAGAGTGTAGAAATCAGTCCCATTTTCAGGTGCACTAGGACTATGACTTTCATCAGTGTGAGCGATGATAACTATGGTGTAGTAATGCCATGATGTTAAACAAACCCCTTCTTGTCAAACATTTTTTTTTTTAATGTGTATTAAGAGCTCACTTGTTTTGTGTCTTGTAGGCATCAAGATCACCACTGTGACGTCTGGCAGCACCACAAGCACCACAACCAGTGGTACTACCATAATCATCAACAGTGGCAGTCAGTTAGGCAAGCCTGGGGCCACCTTCAAGACTCTGACTGTGTCCTCGGCCAGTAGTCTGCTCTCACAGGGAGTCCTCAAAGGAGTCCAGCCAAAGACACTCATTGCAGGTTAGAACCTTTTCATCATGTTAAGAATATAACCTTGCATGCTTTCTTCCAACACATATAAACTGATCAGACACAAATTCTTCATTGCTTCATTCTTTATTCTACGAAATCTCTCTTTTTTGTTGTTGTCATTGCTTGGCATTGATCAATTCAAATGTTCTTTTATAGCAATGGTAAGTGTTATAAATTTATTGCATCTTATAGGTACCTTGAAAACTGTCTTCAGTTGTTCATTGTCTTTCTGTTTGCTCTGCTCAGGTTCTCTCCTGGGAACATCTATTCGGCCAGGGCTACGGGTACAACTTCCTCCGTCGTCAGGGACCCAGCTTAGACCTCAGGGGGTCACTTTAGCTCCTAAGCCTGGAATGACTACTTCCTTGCCTAGTTCTGCAGCCCCAACTATCACCAAGCTCATCTCACCATCCACCAGCACTGCATCTCCAGCAGCCATCAGAATTTCCTCGCCTGCAGTGCCACAAGCTGCTAAAGGTGGGGTCTTTACTGTCCTCCGGGATCACTTCTTTTACACTTATAAGATAAGATAAGATAAGATGATTCTTTAATTATCCCATGAGGGTAAATCGGTTCCACAATGTTCTGAAATACATTCACATACAAACAACCATGGTGGGACACATTTGCATACACATTTCTCTCTCTCACTCATCTAACTCATTTGACCACACAGTATAGGATTAAATGATACATTTAGAAAAAACAACAACATGCAGTATACTGTATAGTCAAAGCAGAACATTGACAAGATAGAAAAACTGAATTTGTGATCGTTTCCTGATAAAGAGATACTGTTTTACTTACTAGTTGGTGTTTTCTTTCAGCGGGACAAACCATCCAGATCAAACCAGCGGCAACAGGCGGACAACCTGTTCAAAGCCTTCAGTTCATTCAGACACCTGGAGGACAGTTGCAAGTCAGAGGACTTCTTCCTGGTAAGCAAATATCTTTATGACATGTATTTTCTCTATTAGGTTGAATTTAGAAATTATGCTCGCTGTTTTTCTTTTGATATTTGTTCATGTGTTTTGTATGTATTCTTTACTTTTCCCCTAGTTTTAGTAGTATTTGTCCCAACATCCTTACATTATTAATCATTGTTGAATTATTGAAATTCATTTTAAGTACTCTAAAAAACATGTTTTAAATCATTTAAAAACTATGAATTACATATTATGTTTAACATTCAAGATCTAGAAAATCTTGTCAAGCATAGTAAAGAGAGAGAATGACAACATTTCCTTTTAAATTATCTTTTCACCTGGAAACTTGTTCTCGATTCACATCTTCTATAAAATACCCTCTACTTTTTCAGGCCAGATAATTCAGCGTATGCCTGATGGCAAGTTCCAGATTTTGACCCTTAGCTCTGGAGCCAACACCTCCAGCACAGGCACTAGCCCCGCCACAGCCAACCAGAGCACTGCAGCGTCACCCCAGGTTGTCACTGCACCACAACCCAGACATACCCTCAACATCCGGCCACAGCAGACTATAATGGTGACAGTGGCAGGAAGCTCTGGGGCCTCTCCAGCAACTCAGAGCCGCCTAGTGATTCCAGCCCAGCTTGCCTCCAGTCTTTCGGCATCTTCCTCGTCACCTGCCACTCCTGGAACTGTGAGGTTAGCAGCAGCTTCAGGTCCAGTAGCCAGTGGCACTCCCAGGCAAATTATCATGACACGTCCGGGAGGTCCAGCCCAAGTAATTTCTGCACCCACCCTAGCCACGGTGTTGGGAAGTCAGGCCAGCCAGATCTCTGCTGGAGCTGCGTTAGGGTCAATCACCACCCCATCTGGCTCTTTGAACACAGCTGTGGTGATCAGTGCCCCAGGCACAGGCTCAAGTCCAGCTACTATCCTGGGCAGCAGTGCGGGTACAGGGGTGGGCACCATCCTTGTGGCATCCAGCTCTCAGTCCATCCTGTCTTCCCAGGCTAGTCCTCAGACCATCATCTCCACCCTGAAGCCTGCACAGAGTCAGGTGGCTGCCACCACTGCCACCACCACCTGCACCACAGCCACCTCGGGTACCTCCTTGCTGGCGGGCCAGGTCATCTCAGGTACCTCTCTCCTCCAGCGGTCGGGGACCTCTCTGCTCAGCCTGAACCCCTCGGCCACCTCTGGGGGCACAATCACGTTGGCTCCTGGTCAGGTGCCCAAACTGCTAGCTTCACCCTCAGCAGGGGGCACCCAGATCATCACCCAACAAGTGCCAGGCTCTTCCCAGCCACAGATCATCCTGAGGCCCAGCAATCCGGGTGGGCAGCCCAAGATAATCACAGCACAGCAGCTGAGAGGGCTGACTGGAGGTCAAGCCATCCAGATCAAACCTGCCGGCAGTGGTGCAGTAGTGGGCAGTCCCATCAAGACCATCTTGTCTCCACAAGCAGTGCTATCCACCCCCACTGCACAGCAGCAGCAGGCCGGTGCCAAGACATTGTCAGCCATCCGCTCCTTGACACCACAGCTGCTGTCTGGTGTGGCAGTCAGCTCTGCAGCCACCACCACTGTGGTGACCACTGCCACCTCTCTCCTGCCAGCTGTGGCCAGCCCTGAGACTGCCATCAGTGCCACAGTGACCAGCCCAACAGCAGGCATCAGCCCCAGCTCTGGCTCCTCCAAGTATGCCATCACGCCACAGGTGGTGGAACAAGGTATGCTCCTAGTTATAATAATTATAATAATAATTTATTACATTTCTTGTGGGCATTTCCAGATGTAACACATATATGCTCAATGTGCATTATATAATAAGACAAGAAAAATCACTGGGAAATGTGAAAGACAAGATACAGCCAATAAAATACACACACACACACACACACACACACTCACTTGCACTCACTCTCTCACACACACACACACACACGTGTCATTTTTGTCTTTCTGTCCACATTGATGAGATGCAGTGTGCTTTACTGAACTCAAAGGGTCTATTCTGAAGTATTCCATTGTAAAGTCAGAGACATTTGCTCAAAGGATCATAATAAATGAATCGCCATTATTGTATAGCGAGTACCTCATCAACGAACTATGGGGTCTGTAATTCTTTTATGATCATGTCACTTATTACTTGTTGAAGTGCTTGGATGAATATGAAGTGTTTTCATACTATGATCTGATCAGATTTCTTTGCTCTCAAAACCCTTTGAGTCTCGTCTCACAGTCTTGCCATTTTTTGTCCTCAGTGGTGCGTCAAGCCTTGCTACAGAACCAAGCTCCTGAGATCCAGTCCAAGCTGTTGGCCATGCAGCGCCAGATCCAGCAAAAGGCTCAACCCACTGGAAGTGGCACAGCCTCTGTGCTCAGCCTGTCCTCCAGCACCACACCGTCATCTTCTCGTAGGGTTACAGTTGGCACAGGAAGTTCTTTCTCAGCAAACAGAAGTTCTAGCAGTGGAAGTAGATCAAGTGCTGTGTCGGCAGTTGCCAGTGGCAGTGATTCATCTCGAGCAAAGTCTAACAAATATCTTACACCAGAACAGAAGGAAGAGCAGAGCAGGTAAGTGATGTCTATTTTCTCCTTGATTAAATGATAGTACATAGGCATGTAGACTGTTTTTAGTACTTTTCTTCTGTAAAAGATTTTTGCAGGTATCACGAACAAGTTCTATCAGATATGTGCTACTAGGTAACAACGATACTAACCTCTGTTTTATTTTAGCTAAATGTTTACATATATAAAACTTACATGAAAATATTCACCCTGTTTTCAGAGCATCTGTGTGTGGACAAGTGATGAAAAATATTCTTGACCGCATTGAACGAGATGAGAAGCAAGAGCAGAGGAACAAGAAGAGACAAGAGTCGGTAGAAGAGAAACAGAAACGAATGAATGTCTTGAACCAACAGAAGGCTCTCTTCAAACATAAAGAATCCCTAAAGAAGGAGATTCATCGAAAGAGGTCTATTATGGAGAGGAACGTGCAGCAAGAGGTCTATGTAAGTACCTGTGCCAGCTAGTTTTGCATGTGTGGATAATTTATAGACTAGTATTGTTATGCTTGGGACGATTTGTTCTTGATTGAGGTTTACATGTAGACTTTGTGACATGAAAGGACACAGGTTGAAGATTTTTTAAACAAGATTTACAATAGATTTGTTTGTTTTTACAGAAAAGGTGTGTGTTCAGAATTTTGGCATACTGTGTTCTTAGTTTTAATGAAATGAATGTTTTGACATAATTTACACCATCTTTGTTTCAGTTCACGTTTTAAAAGAAGTGAAAGCAAGAGAAAAACATGAATTTTGAATCATGTCATACATCATTGATTGTCGAATTCTTTGTTTGCTCTTGATTCAATTGTGTGTACTTGTTGTTTCCTTAGAATGAGATGGCCGAGGTAGTGAAGAAAGCCAAGGCGACCTTAGGCTTACCTAAATCCCCACCAGCTGGCACTGCAGCTGTGGCCGCTCCCTCAACAGTGATCCCTGTGAGCACAGTGGCCACAGCTAAAACTAGCAAGAAGCAGCAACAGCATCAGCAGTTGGCTGGAAGAGCACAGGTAGCAGAGACTCCCAAGGCTAAGATCATTGCAACAGATAACAAGAACACTCCTGCTTCCGCCGCCTCACGAAAGCGCAAACAGAAGATCATCTCTACTGGGTTCAAAGGGTTGAACCCCAGAGAAAAACTCTATTGTGTTTGCAAGACTCCTTATGATGACAGCAAGTAAGTGGAATATTTATCAAGTGAAATAGAAGAATAGTAGTACATTTTGGTCATGTTTTGCATCATCTAAAAAGAAGAGGTCTAGAAACATGCTGTCAAACAAAGTATGAAAGATGTTGGGGGGGGGGTGGGGAGCAAGGTCTCAGTTTGCACTCTAGTTATGATGCAATGTTCCAAACAAGATGAGGGTTCTTGGTTGTGATCCTTTCACTGTGTACAGTCCAGTGTTTGTGTTATGAATTGTGATATGGTCATAAACAATTAATGACTTTTTTTCTTTCTACTTTCTTTTATGAATGTAAATTCCTATTTCAGTTTCTGTATATGTAGTTTGTGGGAGATAATGTTAACATTGGCTCTTCATGATTATTCTGTCCTTCCTCAGATTCTACATCGGATGTGACTTGTGTTCTAACTGGTTCCATGGTGCCTGTGTTAGCATTAGTGAGTCTCAAGCCAAATCCATTGACTCCTACATTTGTGAAGATTGTCGAAAGCAGCAGGAGAATACTTCAGAGGAACTTTATTGCCTCTGCCGCACTCCTTATGACGAAAATCAGTGAGTCCATAGAGGTTGTTTTACACCCGATACTGTCAGTACATTCTTCATAGTGCAGTTCTCTGTGTGGAAATTATTGATTCATTTGCAAAGTGCTATACAAACAATTATTTTTAATTTATGTCTGAGTAACTTTCAATAAGAATATGTCAGTCCATTAGTTGTCTTCCAAATGATTACTGTATTCTATTCTTTCTGGTTATCAAAAGGTGTTTTTTTTCTTCTGTCAGTGTGTCCCTGTATCAAAGACTATAGTGAATAGTGTATTAACTTAGAGTAAGTGCATGAGTTGAATGTGGGTTTCAAACTTGTCGTCATGTTATTTTCTCAGGTTCTATGTGGGCTGCGACCGCTGCCAGGACTGGTTCCATGGGGAATGTGTGGGTATTTCTAAAGCTGAGGCAGACAACTTGGATGTTTACGTTTGTCCCAATTGTGACAAACAGGAAACGGCTGACCCTATAGCACAGAAACACCTGAGCTTGTCAGAATACCAGGAACTACAGAGACTGCTCAAGGACATTCAGGTAAGACTACTTCTACTCTTGGATACAATTGTTGAGCTTTGCATTTTCTTTTTCAGCTCTGGGGTTAATGAATAATGCATTCTGAATTGTTGAAGAGATAAGGAACATTTCCAAAAAGATCATTTTTTAAGAATTGTAATTATGATGTAGTCGACAATCTTTTTGCTTGTTTTGCTATTGTGTTGTTGTACTGACAGTTCAATTATTTTGCCCATAGAGTAGGTTTACATGAAAAAGAATGTGTCAATGGCTATCACATATTCAAGGATTACAATTTTTGTTGTTGTCTTGTTGCAGGCCCACAAGATGTCTTGGCCTTTCCTGAGTCCAGTGGATCCAAGAGAAGTGCCTGATTACTACAGAATTGTTGCTGAACCTATGGGTATGTACCTGTTGTATTAGGTTCTTTGTCACTTTGAATTTTCCTGTGAGGTATACCTGTCCTGACTTTGTTGTTGGAAAATGCTTTTAAAGCAACCAGACTTATAATAAAGATAGATAATAATCAATTACACTTTTGTGATCTGTTTAGTACCAGCTGATTAGGGTTGTATTCATTGATTTTAACAAAATAGCTTTGCCCCCCTTCATACTTCAATAACCATTTTTTACGTACATTCACAGTTACATAGATTATAATCGAGTGAACTTGTTTAAAGCCAGCTGACTAGGGTTGTATTCTTTAAGTTTTTAAATTGCTTTCCCCCCCTTCACACTTCATAATAACCCTTTTTACGTATGTTCAATTTCAATATTTTGGGCTTTAATGTGATTGCCATACTCAGTTCTTTTCACAGTTGACTATTTCTTTGTCCCACAGATCTCACTATTGTAGAAGCAAAGCTAAATGCCAAGACCTACAAGAGGCTGAATGACTTCATGAAGGATGTCACCAAGATATTTGACAACTGCCGATTGTACAACCCGGTGGGAACTCCGTACTTCCAGTGTGCTGAGGTTGTAGAGACTTACTTTGCGCAGAAAGTCAAGAATCTCCGCAGCAGTCACAAGCTGTGAACTCAGCTTGTAGTAGTTACATTCTTCCTCTTCTTTTATGGCAGTTGGTGCTATGCCAAAGGCTAGAAAGAGTGTCACGGGTCAGTTACGGTTTCTAAAAAGTCTTTTACTTTAGTGTTTGCTAGTCGAGATAATGCATTTTGGCAGCTGGGTTGATTGCATTGTTGATGGCTTGTCGGTACATTTATGATGAAAATGTCTGGAAATTTGCTAATCCCTATTTTTAGTGGAATATTCCCCTTCCCCTTTTTTTTCTTCTTTTTGTAAGCACTAAATGGCATAATCCATAAATTCATGTAATGCTGTGACTTGGTTGCAATATCTGGATCTAAATTAAGACAATAACCACACCAATGAGAGGTAAACTGCTAATATCCTCTGAAGTGTGTGATATGGAAGATTGTCATGAAAGGTTTTCTTTTTAAAAGTTCTTAAATATCGATTTTTTTTTCTTTCTTACTTCCAGGGACCCAGTAAATCATTAAGTTTCTTCACAGTAATCCTTCATTTCTAACCATGTCTCATGATATTGCAATGATGGATTCAATTGGCAGCAAATGGCAGCATGTTCCACTATTAGTGTGTATGTGAACTCTGTCAGACGACTTTGTAAAAAGAGAATATCTATTTATGCATGTTATCCCATGTTGTGTACTTATAATGCCTGTACAGCAAATGTCATTACACTATAACCATAACCAATTGATTTTTGTTAAATCATTGATTACATTTCAAGATACATTGAATTAGATAGGTACAAGAATGTTTTTAAAAAATTGCATTTTCAGTGCATATTATTTTCGGCGTAACTTCAGAATACTTTAAGAATTCAAAATCAAATTGAGCAATTCAGACTTTTCAATAATTAAATTATCTGTGCACTTGCAGACTTGTATATTTCTGTTCTTCTTTCTTTTTCCACCCACCACCACCATTACGTAATATAAGCCCCATTCTCAGTCTTGCTTCTTGTGCACTGACTAGATGTATTTGATTGCAATGTATTGAATGCTTGTCTTGTCTTTGTCAAAGGCTCTATTTCCAATCTACTCTACATTTTTTGTGCAGCCACTGTTTGCTGAATGGATAAACATGTCTTATTTGCAGGACTTGTTAGATACATGATTATGTATGAGTGCCGCAATAAATGCTTCCGAGTGATGTGTAGTAAAAACTGTTGTGGCATTGATGTCAATTTCCCTCCCCATTGGCAAGTGCAAAGGATTGTGAATGACAAAGTATTGAATATGATTCTGTTGGACTTGCTTGTTTCTCTCTGTGAGGGGAAAGTCAGCCATTTGATGCAAAACCTCACAGTGTATGCACTCTTTTCTTCTTATTACTTATGATATGCAATTATTAATGTCTGTGACTGTAGCTTCAATCTCTTGTCTCTATCTGGTCAAAACCATGGATCTAAAAGCAAGTTGTATTTTCCAATTTTCTGTCTGTTAGTTTTGTGTAAAGGTTTGAATGGTGCGGGGAAAAAATGAAGTGATTCCTGAATTGTTGGGTTGCAATCTAAGCTAGTGTGAAAGTACATCATGCCATGTACATATGCTTAACACTGTATGGGTAAACATGTTGATGTAAATATGAACAGGAAATTCAAGACATTCTTATGTCTTTTTGCAAGATGACATGTAGCCCAGGAACACTGCATAGGCTACGATGGGGTTGTACATGTACTGTACTCAGTGCAGTCAACAGAAGACATTTTTGGCTTCAGTTTTCAAACATAGTGTCAGGCACTCATTAGAATTAGATAGTACACTTTAATTTTTGAATTTTTATGAACCTTGGCAAAACCATTTCATTTGATAATTGATATTATTTCACTTTGATTGAACAATGATTGGTTGGGATTGTACACAATGTTCAGTGGTTCCCAGTGAATAATGTTAACTCAAATTTTATGCAAGAAGTGTATGAACTGAGGGTATGATGAGTGTTTGATTAAAAAGTAATACATCATGTATAGACTTTCCTTTTGATCTTGAATATGTCTTTGTATTAGTATAGTATAGGGCTACAGCAATATTTGTCTGTGACTGTGAGGAATTTGGAAAAGAAGGCATATTCTCAGTTGTACATTTGTGTTTGTACTCTTTAACGGAGCCAGTTATGGGTTCATATGCCTGCCTTTACCAGTTAAGAATTTTATTCCTTTGTGCTAAAGTATGAGTACACAGATTGTTTAACTTTCACCCTTCTATTTGTTGAAACATAACCATATAATTTTAACCTTTTAGGTACATGTATACTAATACTATACCAAGCAATGTTTTCTTTCCTTTATTTGTGTATGGTCATTACATTTTTGTTCTCCAAATATTTAATAAGGACTATGTTGTCTTATGTTAAGTTTTGGCGGCATTGGAACACTTGTATATAGTGTAAGTATAACATCAATGTTACTTTGTTCATGTCAGACCACTGTACTGAACAGAGAAAGGCACCAATAACATTGATAATTTATTTATCATATATATATACTCATCTGTGCCTCAGTCTCATTCTTGATTCGTATGTTAGGTAGTAAACCAGTTGTGCTAAAATAGAAACTAGGTTGAACTCACTGGCTGAGTTTTGTTTGAGGGATCCTATTTCTTTTTTCTTCACATCCACTGAGTTAGGGCTAGAATCAGTTTGTCATTTCATGTTACTACAGTACCATGAATGAATGTTTGTAGTGGAGTAGTTTAGTGTTGCAGTTGCAGAGTATTGGTGGACTGCTTTAATTTTTTTTTTAACCACAACCAACAATGTTCATCATCAGAGTCAACTGACCATTGTAGTTGGAAACATTCACGTTAAAGCCTTCATGTACCAATGTATATTCATATGATATAGTATGTAAAGTATTGAAAACATAGGCCTAGTTATTTTTTTAGAAAATGAATATGATAGTTTTGATTATCTTCAATTTTTAAAGTCTTCTTATCTTTAAGTGTTCGACATGCGTCTGTGGATGAATTTACAATAACCTTCATAGACTGATAGGCTGCATACTTATGAGTCCCAGTGTGTATTTGATTCATTGATTTTGCTCTTGCTGTCTTCTTTATATATGCATGTACCTGTTTTCTTCTCATTTAGATGGGTTGAGTCCTGGTCATATCAGTTCTACAGTGAGAATGTGTATTTTGTTCCGCTACGCAAAGGCACTGATTGATTTGATGACAAACACATGTAGTATTTGAACATAAGACCCCTATTGAATATGTTCTTATTAGTCTAGGGAAGATGTTCAGAAAATGAGAGCACCCCCCCCCCCCAGCAATTTCATGTCCAAAGCACAGCTCAGAAAAAATCCCAACCCTATCCATGATCCCTTTAATACAGTATAACCTGGTCAATTAATCCTATGTAACAATCTTGTTCATTGCGATGCCTTTGTTTCTTGTATATGTACATGTAACATGTAAATAAATTTTTGTAGATTCAACAAACATGGTGAAATTCTCTTTTGTGTATTGTTTTGTTTCAACTATTCATGTGACACTTTGGTGACAATAAACAAGACACAAAGAAATGCTTCTGTTGTTACATCAAATGATGATGTGTTACAGAAAAAGTGAAAAACAGCACCCTATCGTCATGGTATACCTGACTTCATTGTCCAAACCTTTCACTGTTCCTGTAGGAAGAATATGAACAGCTGCCAATTTACTTATGGCGTATTAATTTGCAATAGCAATTAACACTAACAGTAACAGTTGTATTTGTATACTTCACCATTCAACATATTGCAGGTGCTGATGTGATACTTGGCTCCAACTTTCATACTTTGATACATTGTAGACCTACATGGTTTACCACAACTTCGGGCGTGCCGACTTTATTTTTTAGATTTGTCTTCTCCTGACATCTGCGGAATATTATATTTTTGGGGGCCCAAAAATGCAAAAATATGCCATAAAATCTAAAATTATGTAGTAAAAAAATGCAACAACTCTTGAATAAAATCTGACATCTTGGGAAAGTTATTTACTCGGGGAAAATTGTGAAGGAAAAAAAAATGCCACAAAATATTACAATATTGACAAATAATGCAGGAAAAAAACCCGTAAATTAAAAAAAAGAAAAGAAATATTGATTACACTTTTTTTTTAAAATATTGTATCGGGCTTACACATACAATGGTAGGCCAGAGTTGCTAACCTCATATTCATGTTTGCTGTACCGGTATTACTTAAGGCACCGGGTACTGATAGATCTATAAAAATAAAACTTTATGTTACATTTATTACAAATGATTCCTGCAAATCTCTTCTTAATAATAAGACAATGAAGAAAGGACTTCTCTAGATATAGGGGCCCAGTATAGATCTAGATCTGGTTATTTTTGTAAGAGAATAAATAAAGTCGATTTCGTCTAGAGTCAAGAGTGTACAATTTTTCATTTCTTTATCTCTTTTCAAAGAATGTCCTGTGTACTTTCTATTTCTTCATATCTTTTTATGTGTAGGCTATCATCATAACACTTTAAAATTTAACTGGGAGTAGGCCTATTGGCATTCTTGTATCTAGATCTAGAATCTAATACAATGTACAAGTACTCACTGTAATGTAACAGTAGGAGTAGGCCCCACTGTGTATCACTATCACTACATCTACTCTTGACACCTATCATCATGGCTTTCACTTTTACTTTTATCAAAATAGGTAATTTTAGATCTAGAATCTAGTCTAGTTCTTCTAGATCTAGATCTATCCAAAACTGTCAGTCAATTTGAATCACCATGTACGTAGATCTATAATCAAAGTTGAGAAGCACCTGAAATCAACGAAGAATATTACCGACATCGCATGTAATGTAATCCATTAAATGATAAAACAGTAAAACGAAACCAGCATATGCCGAAGCTCAGCTCCGCTTAAAATCCAGATCGCATTCGCACGATATATAGATCTAGATAGGATGCTGTTTTGAGCCCAGAAGAACAACTTAACAACAAAAATCCCTGTTCAAATGCGGTTTGTTCGCAGTTTGTAGAGTTACATCGTCAAGCGTCATCAATGTAAACAAAACAATGGGCAGTACGACTACTACTAACTAAATCTGAACTGAAGCAGCCTCACAGTTTGTTGATGATAATTTACTTTACTTATTTGTTACCAATAGAAAAGCCTTGAATTTTTTTTTAAATATGCGGAAGCCTCGTATTCCGCATATGTCAGTGTCAGATCTTATCGAACACTAGGTGTACTCTTGGAAAAGAACTGTCAACTTTCTCACCCCACCCAGGTGTACCTGGCCAGAGATAATGAAAGATCTTGTCAGTGTGTTGCATGGGCAGCACCACCAGTATGCCTCCCCTCCCATGAGGTTGAGAAGGTTTTGGAATGAATCAGGTCTGTTGTGGGAATCATAGTAGCTGTGTGAAGAGCTCTTGAGTTTGAGCAGGGAAAAGAGCTACATTTGTCTATTATTAGATGTATTATTACTACTAGTGGTTAGCCCATTCTACGAATAGCACAGTACCCTCCGCCCCGGCCCCCACCTCTGGCCCTTTATCGCCTCATTTTACTTACAATGATTGAGATACTCAAATGATACTACACACCGCCCCCTCCCCACCCACTCTTTCAGAAAAAACAAATTACGCACTTTCTCACTTGTTTTATACACGGTAATCGGGAATTCCCAATTATGAGTGAAAGGCAAGACGGTTTGTGAACATGCTAGACTTGAACACAATAATGGTTGGACTTAAATAACCTGGGTTTTTCAATCGCTTATAGAGTAAGGAGGATTAACCAAATATAGTTCGCCATTCTAAGTGTGTCCACGTAAACCTGTACATAATTCCTA